>JAEANM010006028.1:0-18972 GCA_017656035.1 Myanophis thanlyinensis
AGCGCTTTAAAGATGAGAACCAGCACCTTGAATTGCACCCGGAAGGCCACAGGTAGCCAGTGCAGCTCGCGCAGGAGCGGTGTTACATGGGAGCTTCTAGGAGCTCTCATAATTACCCGCGCGGCTACATTCTGAACCAACTGCATCCTCCGGACGCTCTTCAAGAGAGCCCCATGTAGAGAGCATTGGCGTAATCCAGATGGGAGGTCACTAGGGCAGAAGTGACTGTGCAAAGAGCGCCCAGATCCAGAAAGAGCCGCAACTGGGCAATCCTGCAGACCTGATAAAAGCCCCCCCTGGAGACGGCCGCAATGTGATCTTCTAACGACAGCTGTACACCCAGATTGCGCGCCCTTTCCGTGAGGGATAGAGTCTCCCCCCCCCCACGGCCAGCGATAACTCAAGCTGGCTGTATCTGGGCACAGGAAACCACAGCCACTCGGTCTTGGCAGGGTTGAGCTGAAGTCTGTTAAGACCCATCCAACTTCGCACGGCCTCCAGGCAACGTCCCATCACTTCAACGGCTTCGTTGGGATGGCCCGGGGTGGAAATTCCTGTGAGGAAGCAAAAATCCATATCTCTCCAGGTCATGGGAAAACCTGGCAGCTGCCTGTTTATCAAACCATCTCCTAAATCATTTTCAGCCTCAGAACTAATGCTTACAGTAGGTTGCACAGCTTAATATACCCCCTCCTTCATGGGGTTTTGTCAAATAATATTATATAAATAATATATATTGACATTATTATCAGCTTTCAAAATTGCCTCTGATTGGATGCATACCATACTCTTTAAACTTTAAAAATCAAGAATGTTATAGTGGGAGTGTCAGGTCTGCCTCCTTCAAATCATCCCAAGAAAGAATAAACCTGGCTCTATTGCGTTTGAAATCAGGGACTTTTACTGGGAAAGAAATGAATGCAGAGAAAGCAAAGCAAGGTCTGAGTAAAATCGTGGGGAAAATTACATATCAAAAGAATTCCCAAAACCCTCCCCCCAGGGTCTCAGGATGATTGTCCAATCCTTATATCTCATCAGGTCATGAGGCATACATCTGCAGGTGTTAATGTCCCTTACTTCTCTGGGACTGTTGGCCTTGACCAGACTTAAACATCTTGTCTGAGGAATACATGCTACTTTATTTGTATACAGGGGCCTTCAGATACCAGCACTCTTCCCCCCCTTATTACCAAGCTCCCCCTCCCCCTCGTTACTATGGCAGCCGATAAGAGTGAAGCTTCAGAAGAAAGTTGGAGGCTGACAGAGAGTGTATGTGAATGGCATAGGAAGAAATAATGGAAAGGAAGCAAGCAATTAATAAATATTAAATTGTTCCAAAGTGACTAGTTATGGCCGCTGTGACAGATTTTGTAACTATTTTCAGTTATAGGGGTTAAAACTACAAATATCTGCAGTCTCCAATTGTATCTGTTTATTCAATATAAGAAACAAAACCTGAGAGTGGGAGCTTTAGATGTACGGATAATCATATTTTTGAACTATAATCTCCATCCACTTCTGCTGTTCTGTTTGGAAACATCAGCATTGGGAAACAACCAGAAGTTGAAGAGTTGCTAAGTTTGCTGGGAAGTTCCCAGTTTGTAAGAATAAGTAGAGATCACATAAAAAATAGATTTAACTGAAGTCAAAGGAACGAAAGACATTTTGATTTTGGGGGAAGAGGGCAAATACAGTAATGTAGCACAGTGACAGAAACTGCAGGATTCCATTCATAGTTCAACTGCCCAAGTACTTACAAAATTTGGAGATAAATTATGCTTATAAAGTTGAAGAGTGGAATGAAGCAGGTTGGAGATAAGGTTAGAGACTAGTACATCTTTCCCAAGTTTGTTGTCGATGATTCGTCTCTGGCTACTGGCCACTTGTACTGTCCATTTATCAGTATCTGCGATAATACAGACAGCTTCTGCAATTGGTTCATCCAGAACAGGATGCTAGAAGTCAAAGAGATACATGCCATTCAACAAATGTGACCTTGGTATTAAAGATATTATAGCCAACAACCAATGGTGTAGGAGAACTTTCTCAGTAAACCTGATTTGAGAATGAAAATCTCAAAATAATTTAGCATCAGAGGTCAAACAATGTATCAGCAACAGCAGAGATGCAGTGTTTTGGGGGAAAGCTGCAATTCCACGAAAGGCAGTATGTAATTTAATGAAACAAATCTCTTAGTGTATTCACTGTAATAAAGACACAGGATATAAGCAACTACAAAAATCAGCCTACTACATTCAAGGCAAGTTTGAATTTTTAAGATCTGGAACAACAGTTCCAGATCTCATTTTCAAGAACAGGTTCACATACAAGCTCTGAAATTTATCTAAAGATCTCTTTCACTTCCTTTGTACTTTTGTGCAAAAATGCTTCAGTTTACATCAACTAAACTGATGTAGATCAAAGCACCTTAGAATGGTTCTATTTTTTTTTCCACGTGGCAAATGAAGTTGCCTATATTGTGAAATTGTGAAGTTGTAGCCACAAGCCTGCACAAACACCAGCAGAGGGAGCAAAAGAGAAACACTTGTAAAATAATGAGTTTGAAGTAGTTGTTTACATTTGAGCCACAAAAGCCTAAATGATTCAGGCCCTCAAATCACCAATATTATATCCATTCTCTCTCACAGACAGCGTTATGTATGGGAACTTCTGTCAATGTATATGGGGGTCTATATATAGTATATTGTTTCATCATCCTTGGTCATTTTTGATGTTGGAAATTATACAGGTAGTCCTCAACAATAGTTCGTTCAGTGACTATTCAAAGTCACAACAGCACTGAAAAAAGTGACATGACTATTTTTCACACTTACGACTATCGCAACATCCCCATGGTCACATGATCAGAATTCTGATGCTTGGCAACTGACTTGTATTTATGATGGTTGCAGTGTCTTGGGGGGTTTGCGATCACCTTTTGTAACCTTCTGACAAAAAAAGTCAATGGGGAAGCCAGAGTCACTTAACAACTGTGCAATTTAAGTTGTAAAATGAGGCAAAATGCACTTAACTAACATCTCAGATAGCAACAGAAATTCTTGGCTCAATTGTGGTCATTAAATCGAGGACTATCTGTAATCTGAGAAAAAAATTCTCTTTTGTTTGAAAATAAATGGAAAACATTCGTTTCAAATCACACGCCAGAAAATGATGACTTGTATTTCCTGAATAATGTTAATCTTTAGGTCACTATTGCACAGGAAGTTGTTGGACAAAAATACAACCAGCTGCTAACTTTACAAAGCCATGGCACATGTAAAGTTAATTTTAAGGTCATGTTCCTGTTTATAGTTCATTACTACTTGTCTACATTAGTAACAGCAACATGCTATTACACTTTTTAGTGCCAGTAACAAGTGGAAAAACTTAAACAATAATTAAAAATATAAATGTTTCCTTTGTGTATCAGATTATGAATCCTATTAATGTAGAATTCAGTTTAAACAAGTGGCCAACCAGATGCCTCTAAAACCTTCTAAGCAGGTCAAATAGTTGAGTTCTTTACTACTAATACCTATTACTCAAACATAAACATTTAATCAATTGTTACATAAATAATATCACTAAACAGTGAATGAAATAAGAATAGTCTTTCATTTTTCTATGACACGATAAGAATCTTTTCTGAATGTGATCATGAAAATTAAAAAACAACAACTCTGTGTCTGCTCTAGCAAGGCTTCAGAAATATTTCCTTTTCTTGGCTTTTGAGATATATTTCATCTGTTGAATATAGTTTAAATTACCTGCACAGCATGCGACAAATCTGACATCAAACAGTGTCTCAGTTTCTCATCATTTCCTAGTCCTTGCAAAACAAAGTCAGGTACGTAAGATGGACAGTAGCCACCTAGCAAGGACCTTCCAAAATTGGCAATACTGGGCTGGACAGAGTTCACTTCAATTAATTTTGACCTGAAAAAAAGGTATAACATGGGCATATATACTAAAACTAGCACTGATTTCTTTCTACTTCACTGAAAGACTACAGTGTGCAACTATTGCCATCAATGCCACCAACATTTCACTGATTTCAATGTGATTTATATAAACTCCTAAACAGCTTGTGTCCTACTATACTGTATCCTCTGTAAGGATCCTAAGACCCATCTTGCCTGGAAAAACACCTGGAAAATTCTGAGCATTTTTATGCACAGTTATGATTATTACATCAGCATGACTGTGTTTCCTTGAACATAGCCAAATTTTAAAATACTGCCTGTAAAATTAGACATCCTCCAATTGTCTACTAATGAATCCTCCACCATGTAACATTCTTATTCTGTTTTGTGTTTTTGTTCTTATTTTAAAATGTTTTGTTTTTAACTGACCATAATAAAGTCTGCCTACCATATACATATAAGCATATGATGAATTTTAGTGCAAATCATCTTCACTGTGGGTCAAAGTTAGAATACAGATTAAAGAAACTTCCAATTGGACCATAGAATAGACATGAAGAAACTATATAAACCTGGTTAATAATAGTCATAGTATTTTTTAAACAACCATCTTTCTTTAAACAGCCTATCCTAAATTAGGGTTATACTCCACAAAGTGTGAAAGGTAATTAGGGACTCTTTTAAATTGCAGCCTCAGTGAAATAAGTATCATTTGCATTACTGCATTTCTTAAAGTAATATCAAGAAAGAAACCCAGTTAAAATAATTAAATACATAGCATTTTCTCCGTGGAATATGTGTTTAACGGTTACACACATACACCGACAAGTCTGGCTACTATATTCAAGTCCACTATTTGGGAGGAATGCAGTAAATCACTGTACAGGAAAGAGGGAATATGGCCTTGAGGAAAAGAAGGAAGAATCACAATGGTCAGGTAAAAGGGGGTAGAGTCCAAGACAGATAGTAACCTGAGAAGACATCTCAGAGAAGACTCTTCCTAGTTCTCACAAAGAAAAAGGAAAGGAGGCAGGGGGCAGCATATTCAGATTTGCAAGATTCTGTTATTATTATCGATTCAATAAAAATAATGGCCTATAATGTTTCCTCGTTTGGTCTACTCTGAAGGACTGACAACCATCCAGATTTGACAAAATGTATACAAGAAACACCTACCCAGGAAATGGTATGTCCTCTTCTTCTGCCCATTCTTCTTGTTCTGCCCCATAATAATTGCTGCTTGTCCTTGCAGCATCATGAGCTGCATCCTCACTTTCGCTGTCACCAAGAGCACTATCAGAACTCTCATTCCTTGGAATGTCCCAATCCACACCTGGATCAGATTTTTTTTCTAAGTTCTCTCTTTCCCCATGGGGGATAAATATGGAGAGTTTTTCTCTTTGGTCCTGCTCTGCAAAACAGCTTTTACAAGTTTCTTGACAAACAGATTCCATAAACTTATAAAACTCACTAGGGGATTTGTTATTCTTTGTACTCAAAGTCTTGGGTGGAAATTCTAAGCTACTATTAGAGTCTAGAATGTCTTTTGCTGTTTTCACTGGAATATCGTCTGTGGTCCTGGTTACAACAGAACCTTCTTCAGCAAAATATTCGGCAAGCAAATTTGCACTTTCCTCTCCGTAAGGATTCCAATTCTGGACCTCAATGGCAACCTGAGGGAACTTTTCAGGCACATTCTGATCTCTTTTTTGGTCCTCAAAGGTTTGTTTTTCACAGTTCTGCTCAGCAGTTGTTCCTTCTTCGATCTCCATAAGGCTGCTGTTCCTGGACATTTGTTCTTCAGCCACCTGACTTCGCACCTCAATATCTGAATCAGGGGACATAGAATCTCCAATGAGGAAAGTCACCTTTGTTTGAACCTCAGCCACACTACAAGGAATTGCATGAGATGACATTTTATCAGGTGGTTTCTTCTCTACCGTTGTACTTGTTGATCTCAACAGTTCAACAGGCTGATTGTCAGAATCCATCAATTCTCTATCCTGCCATAATCCACCAGTTGGTTCCAATCTGGACTCTGGCAACACACACGTTTCCACAGATGCTGATCCTGTGAAGACTACTCTTTCTAACTTTATTCCGGCACAAGGTATTGACGCTTCTTTGCATTTAACTTCAATAGAGTTTTCTTGAAAGTTAGAAGGCTCCACGCTGCTTTCACATGAAGCGGCTTTATCCATCTTTGGGGCATTCTGTGAATCTTCTTTCTCCACTCCTGAAACAGTATCTGCATTTTGACTAGCATTAACAGGGCATTTGCAATATTTACAAATGCAATCAGAAGTTCTCACTTCTTCAGACTCTTGAAAGGACAGATTGCTTCTGTTCTTGTGCATTGTGACGAGCACATACTCAGATTCCTCCACCTCCCCTTTTGCTAGTGTTGTGGTGATGACTGTACCAGGCATTACTATAGCTTCATCCTCACCATTTTCCAAAAGATGAGTTTCTTGCAATTCTGAGCATCTTATGAAGTAAGTAAGGAAATAAAGTAAACGTTGCACAAGATCTTGCCTTTTGCCAATTACAACTGTTTTTGATAGTCTCACAGGTGATCCAATGGCTCCATACAGATCTCCTGTCAAGACAGAATATAAAAGCAGTACGTTGTTATTTTCAGTATGCAACAGAATAATTGAATTATAATGGAGATCTTCTGTACAGACTGAGTGGACAATCTTTTCAGCTCTAAGCCAAATTGGTGCAGGGAACATTATGCATACACACAGAGAGAGAAAAACACATCATTTATCTTCCAATCATAAACTTGCTGTTAAGGGGAACTGTCACTGTTGAAATTTATAACAAGACAGAGTATCTTTCTATTTCCCAACACTTAGAACAGAAATAACCTCTGGAGAACAACCACCATGTAAAAGAAAAAAGCAACATGGCTTTCCTATCATGAATGAGAGAGGGGGGGGAGAGAGAGAGGAGAAAGCTTTGAAATCTAGATATAATATACCATGGATGGTCCATAGTATACTGGTCCATAGTATGTACAATATGTTGTAAGTTCTCTTCAAACATCTTTTAGATATTCTCTGTTTGGAACTATTTCAGTTGCAGCTGTTTACCTGGTTACTACTTTATAAGAATGTACTATGGCCTTACTGTCAATTGATTTTTACTCTTGTCTTTTTTAGCTCATTTTTGACCATCACTACAGATATGCTTCAGGCATAATTAAACAAAAACAAAAACCGGCAGCCTTCTTGAAAATTTGTATATAAAAATCCTTTAGAACATTATTTGCATAATGCACAACAATGCACAATCCATTAGGATCAGCGGGGTAGAATTCCATAGTTTTGCACGTCAGAATTTATCATAATGCTATTTCTGAATAAATATGCATGAAATCAGACTGTAAGAAACTTTACTAACAAACTTGGAAGTACAGATAGTCCTTGAGTTACAACAGTTCATTTAGTGACCATTTGAAGTTACAATGGCACTGAAAAAAGTAATTTATGACTGTTTTTCACACTTATGACCATTGCAACATCCCCATGGTCATCTGATTTACATTCGAATGCTTGACAATTGACTCACAATTATAACAGTTGCAGTGTCCCAAGATCATGTGACCCCTTTTTGCAACCTTCTAACAAGCAAAGTCAATGGGGAATCCAGATTCATTCAACAACCGTGTTACTAACTTAACAACTGCAATGATTCACTTAACAAATGTGGCAAGAAAAGTCATACTATATACATCTATACATTTAGCAATCAGGAATTAAATAGCTTAGCAAAAGGATATTTTGTTCATGCAAGAAATAAACTGAGGTAGTTTAAAACATACCTAATTGTGCCCACAGTGGATTGTACGGGTGACTCTTTGCCAACATGTCCACTGTCTGTGAGGAATGCTTCTCTAGAAATATTCGAATTGGTGGCTGGCCATTTGGCATGACAGTTGGAACCCAGGCCAGATGGTTTGTCAACACTGCAGTTAGAAGAGCAGGTAAAAATCTGCATGGCAAAAAAGGCATATACTTTAGAAACAAAACTGTACAGGATTTTGGATGATTTTACTTCTATAAAAGGAAGCCTTTAATACACAATGTCCCTTATGTAAGAGAGAATTCGATTAATATTTCCAGATCAGGGAACAGAGTCTAAGGTATTTCCAAAACTGTAACACAGTATCATGTTCTTGTTTCTGTTTCAGAAACGGTACATCAGGAAACAGAATGCAGATGTTGTGTTCTACCGACACATGGAGTTTCTGAATTGGAACCATTAAATACAACCCATCTTTTTTTATTCTGCAATGTCAGATTTTTGTAAGAAACAAAAACATGTATGCTAATAATTTTTTAAAGCAACTAGAATTTCAAATGCACTTCTATTTCCCCCCCTTCTTCTTTTTTTTTGGGGGGGGGGGAAAGAAGATGCATTAGAACTTTAAAGGACTTTTGGCTTGGCCTATATCACATTATGCTCTCAAGAGGATTTTCAGTCACACCTAGGTCACCTCTCGACTGGATTATTGTAACATCTCTGCTGCTTCTCAAGTTGCACTGGCTGACAGATGCAATTCAAGATCCTGATTATTCCCTCTAAAATCTTGCATGGGCCTGGTTATGTGAGGAACTGCCTCTACCCATATGTCTCTTGGTCCCACTAATTAAACAGTGACATTTTGGGGAACCTCAGAAGCATCCCTTTTCAGTGATAGTTCCTGTCCTGTAGAATGATATCCACCACCATCCTGGGATCTGAAGTCCTCCCATCTTTTTGACTTTCCACAAATTGTTTTTGACTTTCCACTAATTGTTTTCCCAGACCTTGGTTTAAGGTTGTGCTTGTTTTGCTGTTTGGTTCCTTGGGTTTTGTCCTTGGTTAGTTGTCTTCTTGTTTCTTGATCTTAATTTTTTTTTTATCGGTAAGCAATTCAGAGTTGCCAGGGATTCAGGCAGCTTCAAAATTAAATTAAAGAGTAAATAAATGGTATTCTTAAAGAAGCTTTGAAATCTGTATATAATATACCATGGAATTACATCAGTTCAGCTGTTGGCCCTTTGCCTAAGGCAAATTCAAGAAACATAGAAGGCAGGAATTTCAGGAATCTTCTTTATTGTTGCAGGGTAGAATAACAAAATCTTGAAAGTGTATGAAGATGGATTTTCTCTATGCCCCACCTTATACCAAACAGAATCATAGCCTTTACTTAGCTATGTTAAAATCATAGCATAGTTTGTTTTGATTTCCTTTCTTGTGGTTTCTCCTTTCTCATGCTGAGTATTTTTTAAAAGTTCCCCCCTTAATGGTTTGCTCTTTTCTTCACCATTCCCAAGGGCAAGTCTACATTCCTTCTCCCCCCCTCCCCCCCCCCAGCTAAGAAAATGTAGTTAACATATGATATTGGGCAGCTGGTAGCTTTCCAGCATCTGGTTACTGAGCACTTTGGAGATTATATGGTTTGGCAGTTCATCTCAAGTTTTCCTTCCTGTTTATGCAAATCTGTATTCTTTCAGTCAGCCATCAGGTCTCATTGGTTAAAATCTTTTACAGCAACATTAACTATTTTTTTCAGAAACAGAACTGAAGCGTGACTTAAAGAGGCTGAAAAAAGACAAAATATTTACAAGTTGTGTTTCAAGTTACTGTTGGCTATTAGAGTTACATAATAGTATATATTATATTATAATATTAAGCAACTGCATTCTTTCATTTTTTGTTGTTTTAATGGTAGTTTTTGGTTTATAACTGAAAATTATGCTATACTTAATAAAGATTTCAAATGTTAATTCAGCAGTTTAAATGTGGCTTCAAAGAGAAAATTGAAATTGGTTACCATCTGAGGTAACTTTCCTTTAGGTTTCTACCCTTCACTGTCACTTGAAGGTACCTTTTTAGATCCTGATAAATAGCATCCTTTTCCTTTATGAGTCTGAGGCACTTTTATGGGAAAAAAGGACACTGTTATGTATGTGATCCTTAATAAACTACTACAAGATTTAAAAAGAGGAAAAAAAATATAATATAGGAATGCTTTACTGGTTCCTGGAAGCTTGTTCCATTAGGAAAGTAAATTCCTTCATAAAATGGTGGCAGAGTTGGTTCTTCTCGGGCATCCCCGACATCATCGTAAGCCAAACTGGCTCTGTAATCCGTGGCATAGTGTACAGATTGCAAATTGTTGTTCTAAATGGCAAAAAAAAGAGACAAGATTAAGGTTACCAACATAAATATTACATCTCATGGCTCAAAGAGGCATTTTGTATGGGGGCAAACTGTCATATTTTTTTTAGTCCCAATGCTGAGAAGCCTCACCTCCCTGCTTTCAGCATCTCCGGCATACTTAGGATACTAAAGCACCCCGTTCAACCTTAGAACCATGTCTTCTAGCCAACATTATACCTCCAAGTTCTCTGATATTTCTGTCTGGATGCCTCATTGTCAGCTCAAGCTCTGTATGTCAAAGACTGAACTTCTCATCTTTCCCTTCTCTACTCATTCCATCTCCTTATCCATGTCTTTCAACTTGCCACTTATATTTAGTTAAATGATGACTAGATAGCATTACTTCAAAGTAATTTATATTAAGATTTTTTTCTTTTTTTACAGTATAAGCCTTTTATGAGCTCTCTTCAAACCTAAGCAACTTAGAACCATTTATTGTAGAACATTTTCAAGAATCTAAACAAGGTTATTTAAAATGTGCTAAAAATGTTAATAATCTATAACCACAATAAATATAAAACATGAACACTGTAACTACATTAATCAAGTATGAGTACAAGTACAAATATATTATTAGTAGCATTTAATATGACTTCCTATATAATGCCATGATGAAGTGATAATTTTTTTCTTCATGCTGAGAATTTGTGTAAGTAGTCACATATGAAAAATGGATCTAATGAGATTCAAAGCAAGTGAGAAAGGAAAATAAGTTTCTTCTAAAGATTTCAGCTTATGCAATATATAGAGAATGATACCGTCAAAGACACTGGACAAGGTTTCTCAAACAAGAGAAAGTCCCTATCTAAACTAAATTAAGCAATGACACACCAACAGAAAGATATAAGGATGTAGAGTATGAAAAAAGAGAAAAAAAGATATAATAATGTACAGATTTAAAACAAGGTACAGAATATGATAGACGTCCCAATTCAATTATTGTAGAATCCAGGCCTAGCTTGACTACATAGACTTGGATAAATATGCAGTTATATAAATACATATGTGAGAAGAGTTTTTCATTCACAAAGTAAACAACAGAAATTGTAAAGCTGATTTTAACATGTTTGGAGATTTGGGGTTTTAAAAAAAAGAATAAGTAACACTGGAGAAATTCTAAAGATCGTCTTTATAATAGTGTGACTGCTTGCCTTGAACAAACAACCCTACTAAATTTCTACTTGTTCTAATTGACTTGATAGAGATTTTCTTTGTATTGTTATGTAGTTATTGGTTCAACTTAACAAGTTCTTGTCTATTGTTGTGTCTTATTTAGCCAGTAAATAAATACAATTTACACACATTATCAAATGCTGTCACTAAATTTAAAAGCTACAAAAAGTTTAGATGTGCCTTCGATATTTCATCATCATTATCATAACATTAATTATTTCTGCAAATGTTTATCAATATTATATTTCAACTTGTTTTTCATGGCCATGTTAGTTGGAAACAAGGGGAGTTGAAGTCCAACATATCTGCAGAGTACTAAGCTAAAGGAAAGCTTCTCTACTGTGATTAAAATAACTTACTCATCATTAAACTAACTGCTTATTCTTTTCCTGTTCACCTTATGTATTTTCCTTTCTGGTTTCATTTTACCCCTTGTTGCCCTTATTTTCAGCATATTTCTCACCTGAGGCAGGGTTGTCCTATTTAGACAGCATCATGTAAATAAATCAATCAAAGCAACTTTTCTGTTTAACAAATTCATGTAAAATGAAAGCAATATATACATAGAAGGACAGAAAATCATTTACTCTGCAGACAAGAGGCTATTGTTTGAAAATCCAAGGGGAAAAAAAAGAACCCCAAGAACGGAATACTATTAGCACTGTCACTGTTCCATACTTTTAAAATTTTTGCTTTATTTACTTCGTTTTTCCTGTTACCACTACATGCAGTTTCTGTTTGAAGGTCCTTTGCCATATACTAAGGCAGTTTTCCATCATCCTTAATGGTTTCTATAAAAGTGTATGTGGGCTCCATGAGAGCGCTATACTATCTAACCTGGGATTCTTTAAATGGCAACCTAAGGATTTCTCACAAAGAAAAGAGACTACAACAGAGCCTAGCAAAACTGGTGAATTGTTAAGTACAGGTAGTCCGTGATTTACAACAGTTAATTTAGTAACTGTTGACAAAGTTACAACATCACTGAAAAAAAGTGGCTTATGACCATTTTCCACACATACAACCATTGCAGCCTCCCCATGATCCTGTGATCAGAATTCAAACGGTTGGCAACTGTCTTACATTTACCACAGCTGTTGTGTTCATGGGATCACAGGATCACCTTTTGGAACCTTTCTGGCAAGCAAAGTCCATCGATAAATCAAATTCAATTAACAACCATGTTACTAACTTAACAACAGCAATGATTCACTTAACAACTGTGATAAGAAAGGTCGTAAAATAGGGCAAGACTCATATAACAAATGTATCACTTAGCAACATAAATTTTGGTTCAGTTGTGGTCGTAACTCAAGGACTACCTGTATTAACAATATCAATGTGATTCAAACTAAGTCCCGTGTAAAAGACAATATTAGCAACTCTAAAAGATCCTGGAGATTATGAAGGTTTGGAAGACATAAAGAAACTGCTCATGATCCGAAGGTATCCTCCAAAACAGATTGGCAAAGGCTAATATAGGTAATCCTCAACTTATAACACTTTAGTGCTTGTTCAAAGTTACAACAGCACTGAAAAAAGTGACTTATGACCATTACAGCATCCACATGGTCATGTGATCAGAATTCAGATGCTTGGCAACTGACTCGTATATATGACAGTTGCAGTATCCCGAGGTCATGTGATCACCTTTTGCGCCCTTCTGACAAGCAAAAGTCAATGGGGAAGCCAGATTCACTTAACAACTGTGGTAACAAAGGTCATAAAAGGTAAGAAAGGTGAGAAAATAGGGCAATTTTTTAACAACTGTTTCATTTAGCAACAGAGCTCAAATTTTGAGCTCACTTGTGGTTATAAGTCAAGTATTACCTGTATAGAAAGCTATTCTGTAGTATTTTTTTTATGAAGCACAATCTTGCTTGCTCTTTCATTATCAAAGCCTCAGAACTGGAAAATTCTGGGACTTGATGTCCATATACCATCTTGAGGCCAAGGGTGGGAAACACAGCTAAACATAAAAATTGGAAGAAAACTACAGTTCCTTTAGGGTGACTTTTATTCCTTTGGCTTTTCTTGACTGCAAACCAAATCTGTCATCCATCTGTCAGAATTCCCACCACAACTACCCCCTCCCCCCAAAAATGCTTGAAATGGTAGATGTAAATTTGCATAACAAAAAAAATCACCCCCATTTTGCAAAGCTGAGGTACAATTCAAAGTTTTCAAACCGACCTACTGGGTCCCTTTTTCTGCATATTCAAATCCCCAAAAGCAAGCTTTCCGAAAGCTACCTCAGACTGAATAGTCCATAGGTACTTCAAGGGCGGGAGAGAAACAGGAGGAGGAAGCAAGAGTTTCTGTTTTAAGCCAGAGATATTAAATGATTTGTTTTCGTTGAAAGGCTAGCTCCAGTCTTGTGACTCCTTATTTACTATTCTGGTAACTGTGGCTGCATCTGCAACTGATAGTGTTTCCTCAGAGAGATCAGATTCCACTGGCCGCTCGCCAGCAGGCATGTGACTGCAGCGAAGGGAACCCTCCGTGCCAGATATAGAAGTAATTTGCACAAAACACTGGGCGGAAGATTAACTGGCCAAGGGCGGGTGGACGGCCTGCCTTGCATTTCTCCCTGGTTCTCTCTCTGAGAATAAGCAAGTGGCAGGCATCTATCCCTTCCCTCCTCAAAGAAGCATCACAGGACACAGCCAGAGATTATGTAAGGCCCAAAGCACGTCACAGGCTGTTTCAATTCTTTCTTTACATTTGCATCTTAAAAGTCTCTGGGAAATTTCTTTGCCTCTTTTTCTGAGGAAGGCCTAATCAAGTCAACATGGCCAGTACTCAGAAAAGAGAGTGGGTGGGGTGGGAACACCGTCAAGGCTGAAAAAAAGGAAGCTACGCACACCCAGGAAGCAGAACTGGGATGAAAGGACACAGGCTAATTGTAGAAATACACATATATTTACAAGTCTAAGCCTACCTATAGTTAATGGGGGTGACTTGTAGGGCAGCTTAGTCACTTGTCCAGGTTTTGATTAGTGGAAAGCAAAGTCAAGGCCCTTAGAGCTTCTTCTTTTGGTTCCTCAGGACTATGTCATTTTTAGACCAGACAGAAGCTATTCCCCCCTTCCACTATTATGATAATTATAATTATTGCATAATTAAAAGGGGTAGGGTGGAGGCATCCATTCATGTAACACAATGTTTGGAAACAAGGCCACATATTTGTCACACTGCTCTCTCTCTCTATATATATATATATATCACACCACTCAGACTGTGGTATAATATGGATATTCACAATCCAGCCGAGCTGATTTTTATAGAGAAAATCCTCTCGGAAGATAAAGCTCAGAGCTTATGTCTGTTCTCTGCTTAAAAGCTCCCAACCTTTCCCACAGTTGATAGGACAAAATCTCCTCATTATGAAGGAAAGGGGAATGGGCTTGTTGCAGGGCTTTTGCATTTCTACTCTGGGTTTGTCAAAAATTGTGGCTTTAACTTAGCATCCCAACTCAGATACTCTGGATGTATTGGGAGATAATTTCCATCATCCCAGATATCAAGAATATTTAGGGACTGGGACTGGGACAGCAACAGTTAAATCCATCTAGCAAGAAAGGGACAAGATTGGGGAACATTACTTTAAACTTGACCACATTCAAAGTGAATAAAAAGAGATTAATATCATGCAGTAGTATGCAATAGCATACTAATTTACTTATTTCCAACTTAGTATCTAATTAGTTGAAGATTCTGCAACTTGCAGTCATAACCCAAATATACCAAATTGGGAAGGCTATTTTAGGCAAGGCAGGTTTTGGAGGAAAGAACACTACTTATTCCCTTTTAGACTACCCTCTTAAGTTTTCTGTGTTGGAGATCTACCAACTTCCCCACAGATGATGAAAGACTAAATGCTGCCTATTTAATGAAGGCCAATCATTTTGAACTTGGAAAAGCCACAGTGTTGTTCATAACCCGATTTGTTTTGTGTTTATTTTTTTCTACTTGCTTTTAGCCCAAAAGCTGAAAAATTTACTTTGGAAAGGAGTAATTAAATTCATAATATGTTGAAGTGTGCACAGGAAAGTATTTCTTGTTTGTTTATTTGTTTTTTGGCACTAAAAAAATGCACAGCCGCTTTGTAAATTAAAGAAGTTATGATGCACAATTTGTTTTTCAATGTAAAAATAGTGGTGGTGTGTGTTTTAAAACATTGTTCACACTGGCTTTCAAAGCTCGTGAGATGGTTCCCATTTGCAATGTTTCTTCCTTTTTTCTGCATATTTTCCTCTCCCCATATGGTTATTATTTAAAAATATAATAGCAACTGAATGCACATGCCAGCAAAATTATTGCATAGACTCTTGAGTGCTGGTTGCTTAAAGCCTGGATGAACTCATCTTTGATGGGCCTCTCAGTGACTGATTTAAATTCTGAAACTTGGTTTCCTCCCTGTTATGTTTTGATGACAAAAGTTCCTTTGCTGTTTCTTTAATACTTGAAACATTTTGGTGCTAACCAACCTTTTTCAGTTTTTTTTTGTCAGCAACTCAAATGAATCATCTCCACCCACCAATTTGCTTCAAACCTGATAGAAACATTCATATGCTAAAAATATAACTTGTCTTTATATAAGGCTGGTTTCTTTAAAAAATAAAACTAGCTTCTTTTGAAAGCAAGGCAGACTCACACCAGCTGACAACGCCTTCCCCTCTGCCAGCATACTTAAATAAACAAGACAAAAATTTGGAGGCAGAGGCTTTTAAAATATACATATATAATCAGTGAAGAACAGAAAAGTAAGAATGATGCAATGTTATGACAGCAGTGAAAAAAGGATTCCTTATATTAGAACTCTTGGCATCCTAGTCCTTATTTTTACATTTTTCAAGCTATTCTGTAACTTGTGGTAAGTAAAAGTAAGATTATAAGACACTCACTTGCAGAATTTATGAAAATCCTAGACTTTCCACAAAGAACATTCTTCTCAGGTCCCCACAAGAGAGGAACCGCCCTCTACGCATATGCATTTGTTTAAAGAAAAGTGCAAAAATGGAAGCAACCAGCAATGCTATCTTACTTGTACAGATTGTTTTCGACTTACAAAGTTTGTTTAGTAACTGTTCAAAGTTACAACGGCACTGAAAAATGTGACTTATGACCATTTTTCACACTAATGACCATTGCAGCATCCCCAGGGGGATCACATGATCAAGATTCAGATGCTTGGCAACTGGTTCGTATTTATGACCGTTGCTGTGTCCCAATGTCATGTGATCGTCCAACCAGCAAAGTCAATGGGGAAGCCAGATTCACTTAACAACCATGTTACTAAATTAACAACTGTGGTGGTTCACTTAACAAAAAGTGGCAAGAAAAGTCGTAAAATGGGGCAAAACTCACTTCACAAACATCTCAATTAACAACAGGGTTTCTGGGCTCAATTGTGGTCGTAAGCTGAGGACTACCTGTATAGACTACCATCTATACACGTATATGAATGGGCATCATTATCTGCTGGTTCATTTGCTAATAAAGGGTTGGGCAACTTGCATGTCTATAGCCATTGGCAAGCACTTTGGTCCATTTGCAATGCACTGTATTTGATGAAAACATCAACCTTAAGTTCCCCATCATGTGGAAACAGAAAAATACTAGTTTAAATCCTGATACAAGCTTGATAGGTTTTTTTAAAGAAACAAAGAAAATGTTGTATGCCTTGACATGCTGACTCTTTTAGGAAAAAAAAAGATTGGAAAGTGAATTAGCTACTCTACTGCTAATATAAATACTTGATAAACTGTACAGTTTGCAGGACTCCAAAATTCCCACTAAATCATCAAACACTCTGGCAACAGTAGCTCTTCTACACATTAACATGACTAGTTAAACAGTAAAATAACTCAGAGGTAGTTTCATTGCTATAATATTTTGGTTTCTATGCACCCAGCTCTGCTGCCGTAGAATATTTACTGTACTTCAGAACTCTGGGCACATTACTGGCCAAGCACTTCTCTATTTCCCCTTCCCTCCCAAACAATTACATAATCAACATGTCATTTGCTTAAAGATTTAGTCAACAAATGTCTCAATTATACACAATACAGAGGACTGTTTTTTTTTCTTTTTGAAATGTTTTCACTTCAGTTGCTCTTTTACTTCGGTAGCGAGCCATCCCTTTTTATTTAATATTCACCCTGAAGATAAAAGGGGCGAGCCATTGCAAAAACCAGTTCCTAACACAATCCCAAGGGAAGCCCAATCGAAGATCAAATGAGAAATATTCCTTCTAGAGATAACCAAAGGAGGAGTTAGCAATTCCAAGCCAAATCAGAACTGGAGAGAAATCCTACAGGAGTGCTGCTTGTCCTGTATGTGTCTGCACGGTAGCAGAACTAATGTAAAAAAAAATACAATGCAATACAAGTAAACACCTCCTCTCTTTCAAAACCTCCCAAAGTCCATTCCAGAATACAGTGTGCTGCAGCTTACAGATACTTGCAGATTTATTCATGTTAAGCAGCCTTTTGGGGGGGGAAGAATGCCAGACCCCTTTAAAGACATGAACACTGCTGCTAACAGCAATTCCCTAAAGACGTCATCCTTTCCTTGTAGCCATCAGCAACAATTTCATACTAGACTATAGAGGATAAAAGGGAGGCTAGGAATGCAATATAATACAGCACAAGGGGAAGTAATTTTCCCACTGAAGCAGAAACGTTCAGCCATTAGCACGTGTTTCCCTCCCCAATTCTAACCGTTTCTTTGCTGCATCTGATTTTACAGAAGAAAAACCCCAAAACAGAATGTGGGGAGCACACTAAAACTACCATTCCAATCTCTTCTATACAATGTCAAGACACTGTGGCACTTTGGCTTCAGGAAGAAAGAATAAATTATCTCAGATGTCAGCAGGCGGAACAAAAGGCAAATTCTTGGCAGTGGGATTCTGCCAGCCCTGTATCTCTAGAGAAAACTGGTCTTCAGAATTTCCTCTGTAGCATCAGCTGGGCTGAAAGTTAATTAGCAGAAGCCTTCAAAGGGCAAAAGGAACATGGGGACACAGGGATGCAGCAATAAAACCAGACTGGCATTGTTTAGTGTTCCTATGTAGAAAGTGTGATGTGATATTAAAACATTAATACGCTGAGAGTCTCCAGTGACAGAGTGTTCCTTGTTTCCACACAATCCTAATCCTACTTCTACATTCCAAGGTGGTAATGGATTTAGAATGGGGTGTCCGCCTTGCAGGAGAAGAGACTCTATTAAAAACCATGACTATGGCTGTAAACATGACTCAGATCAAAGGCATCAAGCGATAATTCTGGCTTCAAAAGAAGTGGCCAAGGGATGAATTCAAGGGCTATGCTAAGTAAAGCATTTTCTGTTATGTTGCAATTCTACAGTAATGACTACAGCAAACACGAGATGGCCATGTGAGATGCTTTGTCATTGTGCTGTGCACCCCTAACTATCTAGGCTTGGATTGGGTTGGTTGGTCGAAGTCTGTTCTGCTTAATAGTAGCTCTTCAATCCAATCTCTCAAGCAAACTAACTCTGCCATCTAAAATCCTTTGAACGGGATATGACAAGAACCAAAGCTTGGACTGCACATAGCCTGATCTCTGACAATAATGAGACAGCCTACCTAGAAGAGATCAAGAACTTAGAGAACTGGTGTCTGGTAAACAAA
>JAEANM010006029.1:0-18972 GCA_017656035.1 Myanophis thanlyinensis
GTACTTTTTATCTGCTGTAAACCGCCCCGAGTCCTTAGGGAGATGGGGCGGTATATAAATATGATTAATAAAATAAATCAATTATAAACATATTGCTTTGTGGGAGATCAATATAGAAGGTAAATACATTCACATTCACAGCCAATATAAACCCATACTGTACAGAAAATTTGGGCCATGTCTCTACTGCACAGTCAAACTTTGCCTGTGTGTGGGGTGTATACTTTTCCTTTAACCATGCAGATGCTAAATACCTTTGCAATCTAACCCAAAAGGCAATTTCAACCACAGAGACACAAGCAGAATGGTATACTTTGGTGCTACTTAAAAACCTTATATTTACTTTATCTACCTTAAAACAGTATATAAGATAAGACTGAAACATAAGACTGCTTTTGAGATCCTCCCTGGATCTTGCATCTGAGTCCAGGAAAACTTGCCATATCCCAACCCTGATGTAAAGCACAAAACCAGATTACTTGCAAGACCTCTTGTCCCTTGTGATTTTTGCTCATCCCATGAGATCTTCTGGGATAGATAGACATGCTCTGGATTCCCTCTGTTTGAAACAGTCTCACCTGTCTTCCCTGTATGTCTTCTCTTTTGTGACTCCTATCTTATGAAACAACCCGCTCCGCTCATGACATATGGATTGCCCTGATTCTGGCAATCTTCCAGAACAAGATTGGTTTTTTCCTGTAAGACCATGATGTCAGCACTGAGACCATTGAGCCTGATATTCTTTTGTGCACTATTAGTTGCTCAGAGTTACTAAGTTGAAAGGAACAGCCTTATAAATTCTATAAACAAACAGGACAATAAATGAGAACTTATATAGCAGCAATGGTTTATGTTTTGTAACAAATATAACAATTTTCATATACTGCATGGACGGGCAACTGTGGCCCCTTTACAACCTGTGGACTTCAATTCCCAGAATTCCTGTGGCTGAAAAATTCTGGGATTTGAAGTCCACAGCTCATAAAGGGGCCACAGTTGCCCACCCATCTACTGACATTATTTGCAGAAGACTTAGATGAATTTTAAGATATGTGAATTTTGGGCTCTTGCTTGCTTAACAGTAATATAAACTGAATGAATCTCTTCCCTTGTATAAATTCAACTGAAATGAAGAAAGTCTGGAATTAGCAAACATGCGAGCTATACCGGATTTAGTACATATACCACAAATGTGGACACATAATTATTTAACCCTCAGTCACACAATACTGCACCATAGATTAAACACAGAGCACTCTGCTTCAAATCTACTAATGATAATAATAAAAAATTCACTAAACTAGTGTTTTGCAATCTCAGCAGCTTTAACAGGTACTGTATGGACTGGCCAGAGAATTCTGGGAGTTGAAATCCATAATAAGTTAAGAAAGTCTGCATTAGATCAAACTTAAGAATCCTGGAACTCATCAATAATGATCAGTGATAGAACATTAGCTATGGCTATGTTCAAGTGAACTTTTCAAAAAATGATCTCACAGAATGTTACAATGGAATCTTAAAATCCTAAAAACTTTAAAAAGCATAGTTTAAAAACCCCCTAAGAATCTTGATTTTCTAACTCTCATAGTTGCAAACAGAACAGATTGAAAGATAACCACTGAATTCTATGACTGCATAAAATACTTTTCCCTCAACTATATGGTGAAGCTATGCCCCTCCTCATCCCAAAACTACAATTCCTAGTGGCCATTGAGTATCTGTTTAAAAGCCAATTACTGTACATCCAGCATCACAAAATCTGATTTAGATTACTTAAAGGTGGAACTTTACTAACAGAGCAATCTGTAGCCCACAAACTTCCTCTATAGCTTTGCTGTGCAATCTGTAATTTGTTCATAGAAATCTTGGAGACTTCCTCTTAAGTGTGTATTTAATTAAAATAAATATCTATATGTAGTTAAGAGTGAATTCATACTCTAATCCACTTTACACAAAATGAGCCATTCCTGAGTTAATGGATTTCAATTCCCTGTAATTTCCACTCAATAAAGTTAAGTATTGGAATTGGTCCAATAACACTCAAGGGCACCATTTTGGGAAAAACAGAATAAGCATTCAATTATCTTTATTAAGGCATCTTCCCTCAACCTAAAGTACTTATTACAAACACTGCAACGTTAACTTCTATATTCAAGCTCCAAGTTATGTGCTATGACTCACAAAAATTTAGGCCCCGTTAGGTTAAGTAGACGTTCACAAGGCTTCTTTGGCTGCAACTCTCAGGGCAATTCTCGAAGAATAAATACTCCTTGATTGGTTCTGAGAAAACCTATATATATATATATTTACTATCCTATTTCCTACCGCAAACAGGAAAAACTAGACGATCCAGCACCACCCAACTACGCAATGCTCTGAAGGCCACTATCTCTCGCCCTCAGCCATACTGCCTGGCGAAGACTAAAAAGACTTTCCAAATTGTCAGAAAGCAATCCGTTGTTACTCCTTAACTCCTTTTCTCTCCCCCACCACCCCACGAGGACTTCAACTTTATTGCCCGGCTATTCCTTGCAACGCCACGCTGCGCTTTGCTCGCGGCTCGTGGACCGCACGTGCTAAAACGTGGCTCGCAAAAAAAAACGCTCTTTGGGAGGAAAAATCTGATTATTATTTTTTTGAACGGGCGAAAGCCAATTCCGCCACTCTCAACCCAAATAACAAGAGGAAACCCCTCAGCAGCCTTCTCCGCCTTCCTCCGCGGAAGGACAACGTTCAAATGCTACCCGCTTTGGAGATAGAGAGCCCCCCCCCCCCCACTTCGGCGCGGTTGCTTCAGGAGAGCAAATTTGGCGGCGTTTCAAGCCAGGCGAAACGTCGCCGCACAGCTTCGAGCAATTAAAATCCAAAACCGGGGGCATATAATGGATGGCTTCCGACTCCCCTCACACACGCTCCCGCTCGGCGGCCTTGAAAGGGCTGAGCTTCGCCCTCTCCGGGGGGGAAGAAACGTTTCTTTCTTATCCCACCCAACTACCTTTTGCACGGCGCCTTCCAAGGAACCGGCCAGCTCTTCCCGCTGCTTGGCGAAGCTTTCCTGCCTCAGGCTGATTTGGCTGACTTCCCCCAGAAGGTGGTGGACGTAATAGCCCGAGGCCGCAGCGGCTGCCAAGAAAGTCAGAGATAAGAGAAAGTTCAGGATGGCGCCGCAGCTCCAGGACGAGGCAGCTTTGGCCCCGCCAGACGGCGGAGAAGAGCCCCCTTTGCTGCCTTTGGACTGGGCCGGGGGCGGCGGTGGCGGCTGCTGCTTCTTTGCCACGTCATCGGGTTGGTTGGAATTGGCCCCCTTTTCGGAAGAAGCGGGGTTGCCGCTGGTCTTGCCGCTCCTTTGTTTGGCCGCGGAGGACGACATGCTAAGCCGAGCGAGGCGCCCTTGACCCTCTTGTGCTCTGAAGGCGTCGGAGCGAGATGGGGCGAGGTGGAGACTTCACCGAGGCTGGCTTGGAGGCCGCGCGAGAGGAAAAGCGGCTGGAGCTGGGAGAAGGGTCTGCTGCTTCCATTCAATTTCGGCACGGAGAGACGGGAGGGAAGGCACGGAATTCAGGCGGGCTTCATCTCCGCCCTGCCCAACGGCGAGCGCCGCCTCCCGAGTTCCATAACGCAGGGGTGGGAAGGGTGACTGCCACGCACACCGATCGAGGAGGAAAAGGGATGGCCCGGGAGCGCAGAGAGAAATGCGGGAGGGAAGCTGCATTTCCTGCTTCTGGCCCTTTTGCAAAAGTTTGCGTCGAGCTCGGGCAAAATGGCGTAAAATCTCCTGTTCTCCCCACCTCCAGCACCCCCCCCAAAAAAAACCACCTAAAGTTTTTGGCGTTACAAATATGTTGATTTTTCCAGCCTTACAAGCCTCTTTTTTGCCTTGAGGGCAGCCGCTTCAATGTTTACTTGGGAAAAAACCCTTCAAATCCAAGAATTTGAACTTGAATTTTATCTAGGGAAGAATCTAAATAAAGAAGTCCCGGGAGAGTTTGGGAAGTTGAGGATCAGCACGGGGTGGGGGGCAGGGTAGATGAGCTAACGGTTTATTTTGTGTGGGCAGAGATTAGTCCTGTGTTAAAATTTGGCCCAAATGATTGCTTTTGTTGTTTAAATGTTACTTTTCATTAAGATGAATAAAATTAATAGAATTACAGACCTTTTCCCATTTATACCTAGACTTGCCATAAACAAGCCCTGATAGTAAATTTTATGACCAAAAAGAATGTTATTTTGCTAATGCATCCTGCTGCTTCTTCAAGTCACTTTCTTCGCTCTCAGATAAGCCCAACAGATTTTACACACCTTGAGGTTCTTGAACCCTGTTGGAATAAGGCAGAAAATGCTAATAATAATTTAACTCCAAAACAGTTAAGTCTTGAGCCTTTCTTATATGTGGGCTGGGGATAAGATGAAAGTAATGTCAAGGAGACTGGACAAAAAATGTAGTTTTTGTGCTGTGATTAGGTGTAGTTTGGGGAAAAGACTCAGCAGGGATAGTCACTTAGACTTTTGCTGAACTTTGCATGTACAGTACTTTTAGTTGGAAAAGAAATCCTGTTGATTTCTGTGATGTGATCTGCTAGTTAGTCCAATTCATGAGTTTTCAGGAAAGAGCTCCACCTTTTGTAGAAGGGGGGGGGAGAGATATATGGAATATGCACAGGTAAATTGTCTTCCTGAACCTGTAGCCTTTGCGTGTCTGCATGTAACATTTCATAGGGCTACAGTTTAAACATTCTTGGTCATGGGAATAATGATACTCTATAATGGGAAAGTGCCACATTCCAAATCCTAGTTACTCATAAAGGCCAGATTTCAGCAAAACTTTTAGAGAAGGCCAGATGTAGAAGAGCTGCAGATCTATACTAGAACCAAACTGATACCTCTGCCACTAATCAGGTTGATGCCAATGTTGGGTGCTTTCCATGTGCTAGGTTCAAATGACCCCCTGCACTGAGGGCATAGTTTTGTGCACACAAGATGGTAAGGCTCTGTTCATACAAACTCTTGTTATTTCAGCAGGAAGCAACTGGAATTTGTTGCACTGAATGTGCCTAGTGATGCAATTAATTTTATAACTGGGAAGTTTACTTCCCAGTCAAACCTGAAGCTGTATGTAATAATGCCTTCAGATATTTTCATTTGTATCCTAATGTTTTACTTCTGCTGCTTCTACTTTTTTCAGAAAAAAAAAGTTGTAGGGAAGAAAATAACACAGCTGCACAACTTTTTGATATGAGTGCTAGGAGTTTTTCATGCAGAAGCAATTGAGCTTTTGATAATATCAATCAAAACAATTTATAAAATGAAGGAGGGTTTCTGTGAAATGCTGAGTCATACACAGCAATTGCACAATGAAAAAAACCAAAGCATTTTTGCATTTCTTAAAATTTCTTTTTAACTTTCCACATAAAAAGTTTTTGAGGGATAAGAATTTGATTCAGTGATCCAGCTGCAAATTGGAGAAGTGTAATTATAATACTATTATCATTGTACTCTAAGAGTCTAAGTGATAAGTTTGCTAAAAGAGAAAAAAAGACCAACACTGCAGCTATTGGCTATAATATAGGTGAATATAGTTTCTCTAAATACTTTTTTCTTTAAAAACAGAATATGTTGAGTCTGTTCATGGAAAAAGAATCTTCCTACTAAAATGTAAACATCTCATGTAGTTCTCTCCTCCACTGCCCATTTCTCAGCTGACCAATTTATTTCTGAACTTGGACTAGTTTCCCATTTTCAGACAACTGTATTCATGTAATGGTTTCCATTGCCATAGGTAACTAATTTTAAATTACCTTGCCCAAATAGACTGGCCTGCATAAGAAAATGGGATATATGACATACTCAATTCAGGTATTATTGAAGGATGAAGATTGTAAATGCAAAATTAAAGGCTATACCCAGTGCTGAAGAGAGAAAGACATACCGTAATGCTACCTGATCTGCACTGCAAACATTAGGGGAAAACTCTATAGTTCCAAAATATGTCTTTGGAGCCCAGGTATAGTACCCTTAATATGGATGAGCCTCTGAACAATTCTCCATTTATTTCTTGAGAAATAAGTTCCACTGAGTTTGATTAAACTTATTCTCAGGTAGATAGGGATATACAGAATTAGAAACGTTAGTTTCAATGAAGTAGTCTAGCTTAAAGTTTTCTGGCTTTGTGGACCAAGTGAGTGGAAGAGAGGATGGTTCCGGCTAGGAAGTCTCACTCATGCAAGTTGAGCGCACACACGCTTGCCCAGTACTTACGCAAGTGGAGGTGCACATATGGGCTCATCCACTGTTTCCATGGCCTGGTTGCAAACAACTTGTAGCCTATAGGTTGGGGATCCCTGGTTACTCTAGATGACAACCTTAGCCCTTAAGTGGTTGAGGAAAAAAATGCTAATCTAAACTAATCTAAATTAGTAGTAAGGGGATGTTATCTTCTCCAATCTTCTCAGCAGTTGACAGGAGAAGTTTGCATGGCGTAATTCCACCTTAATCTTTATAATCCTTATGCACAAAATAGGTCTCAAAGTTTTTACATCACTAAAAAGACTCCAGCCTAACATTTGGAAATGGAGTCAGGCAGTCCCCATCAGGGTGGATTTGATTTAAATCAAGTCGATTTAAATCATAATTTTTAAAGAGCAGCTGTCATCTCTGTCCCGCAGCGGCTCCTCCTCGGCTGTTGACTCACTGACAGCCCCAATATTACAGAATGTACAGCCTCATGCTACGTAACTAAGCTCCATTTCATGCTGAATAAACTAAATTAATGTATCTTAAATAGAAAACTATCTTTAGATAGATTTTTACTCCAAAAGCATTTTATTAAAATAAATTTGATAAAAATATTTTTTTAAAATATCAATTTTTATCCACCCTGATCTCCATAAACTGTGGTTGACCTTGGTAAGGGCAGAATTCAAAGAAAAACCTGAACATAAACTTGGAATACTTCTGTGAAAAATGTATTACTTAGATAATATTTACAGACTTAGCTTGGTCAAGAACTATGACTTCCAAATTTTGAATTCTAATTTCTAACTTCCTGTTTGTTAATGTAGTTACATGGAATTGGATGCATCAGCAAAAGAGTAATTATCCAGGAGAGTCTAGATCCATGATGGCGAACCTATGGCAAAGGTGCCACAAAGAGCCATCTTGCTGGGCACACAAGCTGTCAACCAACTTACCTCCAGCTGAGCATGCATATGCAATTGCGCATACATACATGCACAATTGCAGAGAATTTCAGCTGGTCTTTAGGCCTCCGCTGTGCATGCACGCGATTGCAGCAGGAAATCCAGCTGGTTTTTGGAGCTCTCTTGCGCAAGCACACACGATTGCTCATGTGTGCATGAGTGCCTATGCACATCATAGGTGCACTGCATGTGCAAAAGCTGCATGCATGCGCAGATGGTGCGGTTCCACATGCAGCGCATGTGGAGGAGCCGCATGCAAGTGCAGATGGCACATGCAAAGCACGTACTTTCGGCACTCGGTAAGTAAAAGGTTCGCCACCACTGGTCTAGATAGAATGTACATCAATGAAAGCAAAATCTATAGGCAGTCTTCAACTTACAACTGTTTGTTTAGTGACTATTCAAAGTTACAATGGTACTGAAAAAGTGACTTATGACCATTTCTCACAAGGCTGTTGCAGTATGGTCATGGGATCAAAATTTGGATGCTTGGCAACTGACACGTAACAAGTCATGGAATCATCTTTTGTGATCTTCTAACAAGTCAATTAGGAATCCAGATTCAGTTAACAATCAAATTACTAACTTAACAGCAGTGATTCACTTAACTGCGGAAACAAAGCTGGTAAAGTAGGGTAAAACCCACTTAACTATCATGATTAGCAACTGAAATTTTGGGCTCAATTACGGTCATAAGTCAAGGATTACCTGCACATATCTCCGTTCAGACCAGGGGTATCAAGATAACTCAAGGCCCGCAAACTAGATCTGGCCCATTGGATGCTTAGATATGGCCCGTGGTGCCGCCCTGGAAACAGTGAATGACCAGCCTATGGTGATGCCTTCCGAAGGTCCGTTTTCACTGGCGGACAGTTGCATGAGGCCATTGCAGCTGAAAATGGAGCCCAGGAACCCGTTTTTGCTGGCAGAGCTCTTGTGATGTCGAGTGATGTCGAGCTGGCCATGCCCACCCTGGTCCCTGAGGGCAAACAACCCTGATGTGGCCCTCAGTGAAATTGAGTTTGACACCCCTGCTTTAGACAAAGATCTTTGAGCTGTACTGTTTGAGTTGAATAGGGAGTGTTTAACACTTGTTGCCTAACTGTCTATATATTATGGACATAGTAAAATTTGCATTCAGAATCTTTACAAGTTTTATTCCATATGAGGTTTATTGGATCTACATAGCTAGAATATCAACTTAGAAAAAATGTAATTGGATATTAGGGATCATTCTTGCAGAAGTAAAGGTGGAGCTTAAAGGAGCAACAAGACTCTCTTAGTAAATGGCGGTTAATGGCCACAACATTGCAGTTGTTTTATGAATGCACTAATAACATCCTCTCAAATTTACTTTCTTTGTGGCATATTTTTCATAACCACAGTCCATTTACTGAATTGTATGTTCTAGAGTGCCAGGACCATGTTAACAATACCCAAGAAAAACTACTTGTGAACAGACTGAACATGTTTGAGCAAGTCAACAGTAACCTTGCTTTGTCTTTGTGCCTAAACGGAGTGTATCTTTTTGGCAACCTGAGGCAGACATTTTCTATGGGCCTTCCTTCAGTGATATTGCTTTTTTCATCTGGATATTATGCCCTACTGCTCTATCTCCTCTCCAGAAGTCAGCTGTGTCAAAGAGAAAATGATGTATCCTATACAGACTGACTTACCCAGATAAGAAATGGAAATAAACAGCTCACTGACCAGTGGCACCTAGAATTTGTCCACCTTAGCAATCAAACCCAATCTCAAATTCCGACAGATGATAGTTATAAATATAAAGACTGGGGAAAGGATAATAAACCAGCATTCCTAAATCAAATTATTATTTATTTGATTTCTATACCGCCTCCCTCCCGAAGGACTCCAGGCGGTGTACAGCCTTTTAAAAATACAGATATATAACAATTTAAAAACAAAATTTAAATTTAAATAAGTGCAGTGGCTGATCCATTAAATTAAAACCAATTAAAATGAAACAGTTAAAAATTTAAAATGTTATATAATTAAAATTTAAAAAACTAATTTAAAACCCCCACTGAAATGTTCAGCCTATGTTTCTCAAAGACTCCCCAGGCAACCTATTCATCTTGCGTGAGAATTGTGAGAATAATAGACCCCAAACGTTTGAAGCCAGACACTGCACAGCTGGAAGAAACTAAAAATATTGGGAAACGGTATGCTGAAATAATTTTGTCAACTGGGAAAAGATGCTCCCAATTCTCTGCTGGTAGGATAACTGAAAAAAATATACTTTATTTGTATTTATAGAACTAAACAAATCCTATATCTTTGTATTGTTAGAACTTGATGTACTCCAGTCCTCCACAATTAGCTTCATTTTAAACATTTTCTGAATATTATTATATATATTTTTCATTATATAGAAAGCCATGGTGCAGTGGTTAGAGTGCAGTACTGCAGGCTACTTCTGCTGACTGCCAACTGCTTGGCAGTTCAAATCTCACCTGGCTCAAGGTTGACTCAGCCATCCATCCTTCTGAGATGGGTAAAATGAGGGTCCAAAATTGTTGGGGGAAATATGCTGACTCTGTAAACTGCTTGGAGAGGGCTGTAAACCACTGTAAAGTGGTATATAAGTCTAAGTTCTATTGCTATTTCTGAATAATATAATATTGGAAAGTAACAAAAATCAGTTATGAATTTCTGATTAAAGTGACATTTTGTGTGCTTCTGTTTCCTTCTCATTTTTGTCATTGCTGCTATGATAAAACATTGTAAACAAGGATAACTACTTTTGCTGCTGGTGATCCTGATCCTGCTGGCTTTAATAGATAAATAGCACCAAAAATAAAGAGTTAGGAGTACTGAGCCCTGCTGGGAGAAAAATAATTGGCATAAGTACATACCCATCACACCTTTCACATTTAGTAACTAGGTTAAATTTCTTCACTATACCTTTCTGCCTTGCAAGCCATAATTTCTCCTATCATAACCATATCTCACTTTGCATATTGATCTTTGTTCTTTAGCCTTCTCACCACTTTTTCAAGATCTTGTCAAATCCGCCCAACCAAATGACTTCTTCATCTACCATATTTCCTCTTCATTTATTTTGCAATCACTCTATATCTATTACTGTGTATTATGACAAAACATCCCGATGTGTTTATTTTACACTGCTCACTCATGCATTTCACTAATTCTTTTATTCAACCCAATCATTCTTGACCCTATTTTATTCCACTCCTATGTATCCCATTTCCACTGCATTTAAATTTCTGCCATATTCAACTTTGACTTCTTTATAAGAGAAATATAATCTTACATACACCCTTAATTTCTTTTATCAAGCATTCATTCTTCACAATAGACTACATATAGTTGGCAACTGTCTGCTGTAATATATGAATTATATTTGCAGCCATGCCAAATTTCTCTACTTGGAGAATTCACTCTAGATTGAGCAATGATATTTCTTCAGCTTCTGAGAGAACTGGGCAAATAGATTTTGTATCAGTGTATGGGTGTGGGTGTTTAAATAGTCACGAGGAAGAAGAAAGAATAATTACACTCTTGTAGTATGGGAGTGTCTCAATGACTTTATAAAGTCTAGCATATTGCCCTCCTAACAGGTGGAATCCCATATTGTATGATTCAGAGTTGGTTCTCCAAAGAAATGGTGTGGGTCAGTTTAGCAAATACAAATATATATCTTAGTCTCTTCAACGTTTATTAACATTTAAAGCATTAATAGAAGAAACTAATATACATTATGAAATAGCTTGGCTATAATTTAACATTGCCTTTCAAATTTTAATCTTTTCAAGCCAAATTTTGGGGCTAAACAAATCTGTGATCCGCTTCAAGGCAGATCATTTTGTTACTGTAAAAACTGATTTTGGGTAGAACTTAAAATAGACCTTTTTATCTGCCATCAAGTTGTGCTTGACTCCTAGTGACCACATAGGGTCCCCCCTCTATGACAATCTGTCCCTAACCTGATCCTTCAGGTCTTCTAATGGTGCACTCATCACAACCACATCAGAATCTAACTTACTGCTGATTTTGTCTTTCCTTCAATCTTTCCAATTAGAGCCTTTTCCAAAGAGCTGAATCTTGTGTGTCCAAAGTAGGAGAATTTCAGATTGGTCAATTGTGCCTCTAACAAGAACTTGTTAATGTGTTTGCTTATTCATTTTCTTGCCAGTCCACACTATTCTCAGGAGTCTTCTCCAACACCAAAGTTCAAAGTGGAAATACTCTTCCGCTCCCTTCCATAGTGTCTCACAGTAAAACAGCATTGCTAAATAAAATATGTAACTATATATTGTTCATCTTATTTTCCATAACAATTATGTCTCCAATAACTACCAAGTCAATCACAGGGCAACATTCCTTTGTAATTACTTCCAACTGCTTTTCAGCTGCCTCTGAAAATGGAAATCCCCCCTAATAACTAGGTTTTTGTAAAGTGCCCCAAGGGATGATACCCACCAAATACAGGGAACCAAAACCCAAAGGAACCACCTTTAAGGCAAACCTTCTTATGGGTTTGTCTGATCCATTTCTGGCTCAGTCTCTTTAGCTACTGTGGACAGAGATAACACCTCCAAAACTGAAAAGCAGAAAAACAAGAAAAGTCCAGCTGCCTCCTGAAAAAGCACCTTTGGGACAACCATGACCTGGATGCCCGAGAATCTCTACAGACTCCAAACCTGATGTTCCGGGGCGGCTGAATGAAACTCAGTAACAAAGCCGTTTAATTTAGCACCCTGAGGGCAACAATTTACAGCGAGCGACAACCCCGGGAACTCTTGTCTTCTTTCGCTTCCCTTCTACGAACCCCGCACTCCTGCTCCTATCTTCCACCGCCAACGGGGAGATATTTTATCACACACAGGCGGCCAACTCAAGCAGGCAAGCATTATGACAAAGCCAGGACAGAACCGAGCAATCTACATCCCTGCAGCAACCTAAACCTGCCTGCCTGAGAGGGCAGGAAAGAGCTGCGTTTTGGGCGCCCAACCACGGCGCAAGCCGCCGGAGAAGACAACCTCCCAGCCGAGCGAGCAGGGAGAACTGGGGACACCCGCTCGCTTCCGTAAACATCGCTCAGCCCCGCCCCTCCAGCCGGGAGAGAGCATTCGTATCCAGGGGAAGGCGAGCAGTTCTTCTCTCGTGGAAAGGACGGATTTGCCTCCCCTTTTTGGAAAAGTACAGCGCAGCCGGCTTACATCTGTCCGGGCTAAAACTTGTCGCTTCGCTCTCCGAGTGTTGCTTCCCTTCGTCGGCTCGTTGGTTTAAGATACGGAACGAAACGTTTCCTCCTCCCCCCCCCTCTTCACAGAGAAGTGGGAGCGTCCAGGCAGCTGCTAATAGACGGCCCAAGACTATGTATAACCAAACGGGGGAGGCGGGCGGAGAGTTAAAAGCCCGAGTGACAACAGCTGAGGGGCAGCCCAGGCTGAACCGGTGGAGGGAGAGGGAAAGGAACCGGGGACTCCTCTGCTTGGAAAAGGGGGTATCTTGCGGTAAGTGGCTCTCGGCTTGCCTCCTTCCTTTCTCCTCCTCGTCCTCCCCTCCTTTGAGAAAGAAGCGCTCCGCGTCCTCCCCCACCCCGAGAATCATACCGAGGATTGAACCCCCGGATTGCCTCGGGAGGGAGGCCCCCCCCCTTTAAGGCTCGCTTTGCATGGGGGAGAGCCCAGGAGCGCGGGGAAAGCGGGTCGGTGGGTGTCGTTCTGACTGGATCCTGACGTGAAGCAAAAGACCCGTGTCGGGCTCCGCGCTTCATATTTGCAAACAATGGCTAATGGCTTACGCCGTTTGTCGAATCCAGCACATGTTGGCTTGTTTAGCCCCCCCCCCCCCGGTTAAACAAGCATAAGGCAGGCGGGCGGAAGGGGGGTGGGCAAAGCTCGATCTCAAGGTGACTCCTCTCGACCACCAAGCGCGCTTTTGCAGGCGGGCAAAGAATGGGGGGAGAGGAGCAATAATTCCCTTTTGGAAGGGGGGAGGTGGGGGGAGGAATCTGTCGTTGCAACCCAAATTATTTCATCCTTTCCGAAAACCTTTTCTTTCTTTCCTTCTTTTTAACTACCCCACTCTCCCCCCTCCCCTTCCCCGTAACTTCTCGGATGCGGTTAAAGATCCGGAAGCGTCGGTAGCAATTGTGAAGGCGAGAAGCGACCTGTTGTTTGGAGGTTTTTTCCTTGGAAACGCTGGTTTTGTTTGGACCGGAGGGTGCCAGGAGGCTGGAGCCTCTGAGCCGGCGCCAAAAATACATCTGCGGGGAGGGGAATCCGGCCAAGGCGACGAGGAGCTGCTGTTTTCGCTCTCCATCCAAGGAGGGGCGTCGGGTTACTCATTTGCTCTTGTAAAATCTTGCATGGTACAGTGAGTCGGTGGAGGACGGCTGCTGTGGGTATTGACTGCTTTAGTACAGGTAGTCCTCGACTTAAGAGCACAATTGAGCCCAGGATTTATGTTGCTAAGTGAGACGTTTTGCCAGCTTTCTTGCCAGGGTGGTTAAGTGAATCTCTGCAGTTAAGAATGTAGAATCTGGCTTCCCCCTTGACTTGGCTTGTCAAAAGGTGATCACATGACTCCAGGACACTGCAACTGTCATAAACATGAGTCAGTCATAAACATGAGTCAGTCGCCAAGCATCTGAATATTGATGGAGTGACCATGGGGATGCTGTAAGTGTGAAAAACAATCATAAGTCACTGTTTTCAGTGCTTGTAACTTCAGATGGTCACTAAATGAGCTGTTGTAAGTCAAGGACTACTTGTCTATCCTTTTTATTCTGCCCATTGCATTTTTGCTTACGGAAATAGTCTTGGGTGTAACCATTAGAAAAATCTGGGTGGCCATTAAGTAGGAGCCATGGGCAAGAGTTCTGTATTTACATGTTGCATTTTTATGATTTTTAGTCAATTTCCTTATAACTATGTCTGAAAATTAAAAAGCAAAACTACTACAAGGTGGCTGTCTAGATTTCTGCAGCTTAGATTGGGTAGCATATAGTTCAGATGTTTATAAACATTCTAGCACTTAAATCATTACCTTAACAATGTTGGGTTTTTTTCCTCATTTGACAAATAGTAGAAAGTTACTTAAATATTAAATGTTTCTAAATGTACATTAAAAGCAGTAATAACTGTCAAATCATAATGTCTATTAGCACATAATACACTGTGACTAACATTTGCACATCTTGTCATAGCTATTTCTGCACAGATACTCCTGATTTTTCAGCATTTTTCCATGAGATCATGTGAAACCACCTTCAAATCACAGGACACATTTGCCAGCATTCAATGAGGCTTTTTGGTCATGAGTCCTTTTGATCCCATTGCAGTATTAAAACATAATTTGAAGCCTGAATCCTTACATGGAACCTATATGAAATCATCAAGAAATAAATTATGTCTGTCAGGTCCATACAATTGAACAATCATGGATCTCACCACTTTTGGCTCCAACGTGACACAAAAATTGGGTTGGAGAGAGATAATTTGATTTTGCATCATTTTTAAAGGAAGTCACATGAAATCATTCTAAAGTCACAACACCTTTGCTGTGAACATAGTGAACTATCATAATATATCCAATCAATTGTTTGGATACTTGGATTCAAGGCATGAATCTATCTTTTTTTGTTTTACATTGGCTCCAGTTGAAATAATTGCCAAAACGCTAATCATAGATTACTGTATAAAACTAAACATCAAAACTACAGATCTGATGATCTGGAACATAATGCAACAAACTTCTGTTTGAAACAAGAATCATCATGAATATTCATGATTTTTACACAGTTTGTCTGAAACCTGAAGTGATAAATCGGATCTTCTAAAGAGGCAAAAAATAAATCACAAAACTGTGTATTACAAAAACAAAAAGAACTTACTTTCTTTACACTTTACCTAGCGATAACTCATAAAATTCAAAGCAGACAAAATTAATCTGGAAGTAAACATACAGAGAACAATAGAAGAGAATATTTATAGCTCAGGGTTGAACTGTAGAGTCTTTGGTGCACTCGGAGCATGGCTGTTTGTTTGCAGATGTTTCATTACTCAATAAGAAAACAACCAAGCTCAGAGAATACCAAGGACGCCACAATACAGAGAACATACCAATTATTCACGATAGATAGATAGATAGATAGATAGATAGATAGATTCTGTGAGTAGATGCAAAAATCTAAGGGAAGTGCATAAAAATGATAGATATAAGAAAAATATTTCCCACAAATTCTCAGAAATGATAACACCTGCACCATGATAGGAAAGGAAAATTATGTTTAATAATAAAGAATGACTCACTTTAAAGGGATGGCAGAGTAGACCTGTCCATCTACTGTAACTCTTCATTGCAGGTGAATCAAGAGATGGAAGTCAAGAACGCTCATCATCTTTTCCCACTAACCCCTTTGACTTAAGTTCTGTGAATTCTAACTTTGCAGTATTTTAAGAATCCGAACATTGATAGAATTGTGGTGCAACCCCGTTTTTTCACTAAGATATTTTCTGAAGTTTTATTTCTATATAGATGTACATAACATTGCAACCCTTTGTTCAATGCCAGTGAAGAAACCTCCAGGCAGAATACTTGTATTAAATAAACCTGCAATAAATATGGATGATTAAATGAATACTATTTCTTGAGGGAGGGGTAGAAACTCTACATTCGGAAGACTTCTGTAAATTCTGTAAGCTTTTGTCTCTTCCTCTTAATAGTGGAGTGTAATTTAATTGAGATACACTTCCCTTTGGGGAAATTCACTTTAGTTTCAAAGGAGTAACTTAAATGTGGGAAGCAATATTCTGGGGGAGTTCAAGCCTTCTTTCCTCCAGAGCTGCCATTTTTCATAAACTAAAATTTACCCTTTTAAATGAAGAATAATCTCTGTGTGAAATACAGATACTGCTGGTAGGGGGAAGAAGAGAGCCCAGTTATGGATTTTTCAGGTCATGTTTGTCTTAAGTCTTAAAGAAAATGTTAGGAGAACTGAAGCATTTAGTAAAAATGCAAGGGTAGGAAAGAACAATAGGTTGAAAGGTCACTGAAGCACTCCTAACACTTGGTAAAAATTGTGCAATATAAATTATTAGCTAATGCTAGAGTCTATGCAGAACCTACCTCTGTAAGTATTTATTTTAGATCTCTGGAGAGAGTTGTCTGTCCCTTTCCTACTAGCCTTCAGGGAAAAAAAAAGAAAAAGGTTGCGGCTCCAAAAACTGGATTTAGCTCACAGCAGGAGAAAAACGAGTTTCTGTCTTCTGGATTAATGTTTGCAATGAGTTATGCATAAAACTAAATGCTCAGAGTCTGATTTACAAACATCAGTAGAGTTATTGGATTAGGATGCACATGTAATAATGTCTTCTCAAGAAACAGATCTACTTAAATGAAACACCACTGGTAAAATCATATTCAATTCTCACGTAATGATGTTACATTATGGAATTTGCTGTTAACAAAAGTTCATTAAATAAATCTGTTTCCCACTTAATTATCTACACCTCTGCAATTAATACAGTAAGTGTTGCTGCTCAGCTTCCGTTTGTTGGGAGATCGAAGTTAGATTGTTGCTATACCTTTATATATGGGTTGCTAAGTTTCTGAGTTAAAAACAAAAAGATGTGCTTATGATATCTGCTAATTCCCCACCATATACACACACACAAAGAGTCATGCTGTCTTATTTATTCTAAGCGGTATATTCTTGAATCCTTTTTTTCTTCTGAAAAGAGAACAAATAAACAGTCCAATAATTTCTAAGTGAAGTATTGTACTATCGAAGTTGATTAGCACTGAATGTCTTGTGTGCAATAAGAAAGGTCACACATTCCTTAAACGATTGATTCCCGCTATGAGATACTAAATGAACCACTTTTCTGTTTTAATTTTCTGCTTCTTCAAAGAATTATTCTCCAGCGTTGTCTTAGCGTGGAGTGTAGATAGATGGGTTAGCTTTCAACTCACATAATTCCTTGTCATCAGAAACTAATAATTATTAGAAGCATCAACCTGGGAAAGATGACGTATTTTTAGTAATTAAAAAAAAAAGCAAGCTGCCACTACAGGATCTACATTTGTGAGTAGAATTATGCAACTGGTACATTGCATGACTCCATAATCACACTCTTTTGAAATGATTTCCCCAAGTTTTCATTAGGATTTTGGCAAATATATGCATGAGTTAATGTTATGTTTGCCCTTGCCACACTGCAGGTATTTACTGATAGATGTAAGAGTAAAGTGATATTTTAATAAAATCACTGCATCAACTTAAAATATTTGATACACTTCTGAAGATATTCATGCGGAAATGAATATTGTTCAAAAATGAAACTGCAGGTATTTCACAACTATGTAAATGTTGGCGGTGATGGAGATTGAAGAGTCTAAACTGCTATGCAAATTCCATCATTTCATTTTTTTTCTACCCCAAATAGGCACAATACATACATTTACAATTATATTGGTTTTACTCAAATTTCTTCTTTTCTGTGTCTCAGTCTGCAGATCTGCTACACGCTTCTTAAATGATCTTCAGAATACATATTGAAAGTGTAACTGCCAATGAACTGCATCAAATCCCACATAGGGAGCAACTCTTAAACAGGTAAGGATTGACCAGGATAGGCAAGTCTGAAAGTAGTGCAGTAAACAGAGTGTTAATAGGTCACATATTTGCATGTATTCCTATTTTTAAATAAAGTTCTTTTAAGCATTTAAATACTATCTCAAGTTTCCTTATACAGTGTAATTTGTAATGAAGCTTATTTTCCATCCAGAATAAGACTGTGAATTTCTATTTTGGGTTCTGCTTTTATTTGTTGTGTATGCATGTACTATATAGTTGCACTTAGGACAGATAGGCTAGATTTACCATGTGCTTTTTAGGTGAGTAAATGAAGTATGTAGAGGTCTTCATGTTTACTTTTATTTATTGCCTTCTTCTGTAAGATTATTAGTAGTAGCTTTCCAGTTCCCGAAGATAGCATAAAATGTGCGGATTGCAACTTTATCCACTCCACAATCCTGTCCACTCCAGTGATGCATGGATTCTATCGCTCTATTTCTGGTTGGTTGCATCTATATATAGTTGCATACCTACTGACTCTCCTTATTTTACTGAGACCTCCATGTTTTTCACATGGTCCTGCAGCAAAAAGTTACAAAGAAAACCTTGCACCCCAAATATCTGAACATCCGAAACTTTCTACCAGCAGCTCATTCCATTCTTCTCAGTTTCTTAATGATTTAATGATTTGGCTTTTGTCAGCATGCTCATTTTATGTCTGCTTTATTAGTGGAAGGGTTTGTCTTCTTGTAAACATTAAGTTTTAACAGTCAGTTAAGGACAAACTAATTTCATAATATGAAATGATAAATTAACAACATTAGCCAAATACCTCCTATTTGCAATTTAGTGGAAGGAGTAGAGGGGAGAGAATAATGAATGAGTCTAGCTCACTTTAGTAAATTATTTATTTAGTAAATTAGTAAATTTAGCAACTTGAAGATTAAATAAAAGATATTTTTCTTCATGCTTTGTATACATATTCTGAGTAAGCAGGTAAGAAAACTATTTGCAATTACTACCCTTCTTTGCTTCTGAATAAGATATAAAATTAGTATTTAGATAGGTGGCTTGGTTTGATGTATGTAAAGATCACTCCTTTAAGTTTGAGAATCAGAATATATCATGGGAATAGTAATATAGCACACAGAAATAATCCTCCCCTTCTTTCTACTATATTAGTATTTATTTATTTATTTTTTATTT
>JAEANM010006030.1:7737-18972 GCA_017656035.1 Myanophis thanlyinensis
AGATGTCACAGCCAGATAGCTCTCACATCCACATAATATGTCCATAATATGTTTCTTTTAAAAAAAGAAAACCAGGTTCTGTTAGACATCTGAATCCCCAAACCATGTTTTTAATGTTCTGTTTCTCAATAATCTGTTTAATTGAAAATATTTTTAAATCAACTAATTTATACGTGTGTGTGTGTGTGTGTGTGTGTGTCTGTCTGTGTGTGTAATAATTATATAAATAATTGTGATGTAATCTTTCTTTCCTAGAAAATCTTCAGGGTGTATGTAATCTTTTTCCACAAATATAATTTTGATTCTAGAGTTTTGAACAGTTTTCAGTTTTACATTGGAAGAACAGCAATTAACAGCAGAGTTGAAGAATATAAAGCAGATGAAGAGATACCTAGTGCATTGTGAAAGGATGACAAGATGCTAACTTGATCGAACATGACTTAGAGCCACTGTGATGACACTGAGAGTGGCTGCTGCCAAATGGGGGAAGGTACATGGGCAACTCACAAGACGAGCACAAGCACTGTTGGATCAGGGGTGACTGCAGATGGGTAGGGGAGGGTGCAACCAACTTACTGGAGAAACTTGTGACCTTTATTGCTGGCTTCCCCAATGATTTTTCTAATTAGAGGCTAGCAGGGAAGGTTGCAAATGACAATCATGTGACCATTGCAACCAAAGTAAGTGCAAACCAGTTGCCAAGAGCCCAGATTGCAATTTATGTGACTGTGAGGTGAAGAAATGGCCAGAATGTCGAGGATTGGTTGTAAGTACCACTTGTTCAACACTGTCCTAACTTTAAATCATTGCTAAATAAGGGATAGTTAAATGAGGACTATTTATAGCCATGTGTGGTGAACCTCTGCCACATGTAACAGAAGTGGCACGTGGAATCATTTCTCTCGACATGCGAGTTGTTGCCCATTTCTCTTCTGGGTTCTGGCGCATGCATGTGCACTGGCTAGCTAGTATTTGCATGCACGGAAGCACTGGAAACCAGAAGAGCAGCCTGATGCATGCATGTCACAGACCAGAAGACCAGGTGGCTGGCACACATGTGCGCACCAAAACTCAGAAGTTCAGCTTCCTTATGTGTGCTACATGGTTATTCTTCCTGTTTCTGGTGCTCCTTCATGCACATGCACTCCTGTTTCGGAACTCGGTACTGAAAAGCTTCAACAACACTGATCTATAGCTTCAAGGGCTGGGCTGTTTTGAAAATACATTTTAGAAAAGTACTTTGAATATAATTGAATTATAATCTGAAATCTCATTACTGAAGGACATTCCTGTCCACTTAGAATAGAGGGACGCTATGAAAGCAGCATTAAGAATATTAATTTGATCATATACTATATATTGATATGGATAACTCTGAAAAAAACTCCTAATTTTCACATAGTCAACCTAAAATGTAAAATATCGGTTTGTGAACAACTTGTCCACAAGTACTGTGAAATGGTTTTAGTTCTTCAGGTATTAAAAAGCCCATGCTTAAGAAAATGCCCATGCTATTTTCTTAAGAATTCTTTATTTAAGGACCAAAAAACAGCTGCTATAAACTGTGAAGAGCTACACATCCCAAATTCTGTATATTTTAATCTCAGAGACTTATAGAGTAACATGTTATTATACACACAGACAGTATGTAGATATAATCATATAAGATAAAAAATACTCATATCAGTCTTTGAAATTATATAATTTATAGATTTTTGTAATTTATCTGAATGTCAGTCCTAGGTTCTATCCATATTTCAATCAGGCTACATTTTCTATGACAAGGAGAAAAACATCACGATTCCTTTGGTTAAGGTTAGCAGTGAAGCTATTTTCTACATCACAATATCTGTTTACAAGGCAAATGCCAAGCAGCATAGTAAAAGCTACTACGTTTATTATATGAGCAAGAGAATAATTATAGAAGAAACAGTATGTTATTAGAAGGCATTTTTTCACTGTGAAACATAAACGGGTGGAAAATATAACCTTTTTTATATGTGTTTGTATGCATATATGTATATATACATATACATATATATTTTAACACACACGTACATATACCTAATATTTTTTGTTTAAGAATTCAATTATTTTTGATCACCAATTCCTTTTATCATGTCTCTGTTTGACAAGTTGCCTATTCTGTAGTTCATGATAAAGAAACACTAGGTACTGGGACTTTAATCCCGTCTCATTCAATTCTAATACAATTTTTTGACACATGTATTCATTTCTAGTCAGATTCATAACAGCTATAGGAATTTCCCGCATCTATTTTTTCTGTTCTTAAAAAGTAATATGCACATTTCCCTAATATCTTCCTAGAAATGATTTTGAATCAGATTGTATTCAGGTCTATTGGATGTGAGTTTTGATAGATTATTCTGTCAGAAAAGTAAGTTAATTATTACAGGGACAGATTTTAAGCAGTGGAGGGTAGAATTTGGTTCTCTAAAACCAAATGGTGCAGGAAAGGAGAAATTTTTAGATAGTTGTTGGAAGAATTTTACTTTATTTTGCTGTGGTGTCTGTAGAAGCACACTTTCTAAAATATACTAGCTAGTATAATACATTTGTTTTGGAAGGATTTTTGTTCTTATGGTAGGCCAAATGTTGTCCATTTGAAAGCAAAAAGAAAGACATTTCATTGATCTGCAACTACTTAAATATATATTTCCTAACAAGTTCATTGCAAGTAAAAAAGGGTGATTATATAATTCCAGGAAAACAGATGGCTGCATTATGAATTTGCAAAAAAGTTCCACATAACTGTTCTAACCCACCAAACCCCCCAAAAAAATACAACAAACAAACAAAACAAAAACAGCCACATATCACCTTGTGATTCTAAAAAGCATTGAATGACCCTTATTATAAAGAAAATAAAATGATCCCATAGCAACCCAAGTGATATATCTGTGCAATATAATAACCCCAAAGGACAATCAGAATGTATGTTTGAGTCTTATTTTTTTAAATTAATCCCAGTTCAAATTGCTCTTCTCAATAAAAAGTAAGATAAAGCCTTCTTTGAACATAGCTCAATTCCTGTTGACTTTATGGACATGTTCCTACATTGGCAGTTACAGGGAAATGTTTAAAGTGCTTTTTTCTAGGCTGCTTTCAAACTCTTAAGTTTACTCCAGATCCAGGGATTCTCTTTCAATTTATATTACTGCTGGCTCGGGAATTTTGTGAGTTGAAGTCCACACATATTAAAGATTGAAAAATACTGATCTCTATATTGAATAGCAGCAATTCTGCTTAGTTTCTACACCCAGGAATGATCAACCAGGTGCTACCAATATTGAAGGCACTATCTTTATAAAATCTACTTTTATAGTAAATTAATTGTGCTTATTTTCTTGTTTCAGACTGAAAGGGGACATTTATACAGAGTTATGGAAGTAGTAGCATCTTTGAGTGGCAGCAGTAGAAAAACTTATAGCTTGACAAAGTATTGACACTAATAATTTAGCCTGTGACAATGCACTCCCATTAAAGTATTGGATATACACCAATAGCTAAAAAATAAAGGCTTTCTCCCCTTTCTTCATCCAACACAGGTGTCAAATTTCTGGCATCATGTTGCCATCACATGACGTTTTTCCTATTCATGGATCTGAGTAGGTGTGGCCTGGCCCATGGGCCGCCAATTTGACACCCCTGTTCTAGAGCATTTAGGCAATCTATAGTATTTCCCTAATTTGCTATTTTCTAAATATATTGAATAGGCTATAGATTGTCCCTTTCTAGGCTATAGATAATCCCCTTCTATGATGCTTAATTATACGAAAGTAATACTGTAGTATAACATCTTTGAAACTCACTAAGCTAAAGAAGGATGAACTACAGGATTCTGCTGTATCATGTATTTTCTTGAAAAAAATGTGTAACGTTGTTTAGTCAAAGAAGAAAACAGGAATTAAAATGATCTTTCTGTCGGATTTTTTTTCTGGCAATCTTCCACTACAAAGCATTGTATTTCAAAAGGCTAATCAGCTAGCAAAATAGATCTTACTTTAGTTTTCACCGACCTAATCTCAGCATAGTATCTGTTTCTGCTGTATCTGCATATAAGGTAACAATGGTAAGAACACAGTAATTTCCTGCAGAATATATTACATCAAACAGTAATTTAGAACAGCAGTAATACAATTTCAGCACATTTTCAATTTATGTTGCAGTTGATACTGAATAATGTTAAAATTAGATTAGTATAACAGTGACCAACTTTTTCAGCACATGCACAAGACTAAGATCTTATCTTTTAAAAGCATATAATATCTTTGTAAAAGTTTGCATAATAAATGGATAAATAAAAATATAGATTTGCTCAAATGAATGTTGAGTTGTTGTTATGGTTTTAAATGTTTTCAGAAGCAAATGTGACACTGGCATCTGCCCGGAACAAAAGCTTTTAAATATAAATCCAAATAAGATTATTAGATTGAGTTCTATGAATATACTCTGGGCAATTTGCTATGTGCTATTTATGTTGTGGCAATTGGTCCAAAGTAAGTAAGCAGCAAGTGAACTGGACAATATAATGGTAGCTTTATTCAAAACATAGAATCTCTTTCTGCATTCTAGAAGATGGAATACGGAGAACAGATGAATTTGTATTATCATTTCATAGTACTATTTTTTTAAGTATAGGTTTGCTAGTCCTTGGGATCTTCTGAGAAGGCCATGCCTAGTTTGTGGAAACTACATGCTTGTTAAACCATTCATAAAGAGAACAGACACTTTTTTATGCTATTGCTAACTCCAACACTTGGCAGCCCCCTAAAAACTGCAGTAGAAATCCCTTGGTTCTTCTCAACTTGTACTTGGTGTTTTTCTTGGCATTTATCAGCTTTAAGCTCTACAAAAAAAAAAAAAAGGAGAAACCTGACTACAGCTGCATTAGTGTCACACTGTTTCAATAGCTAATGTACTGCCAAGGGAAGAAAACAGTGGTATATTAGTTTCTCAGAATCATTAGCAGGAATTAACTAAGGCACTTGCTACAGAAGCCAAGCCAAGCTGAACAAAATTTGCTAAAGGATTTGTATACAAAAATGAAGACAACATTGGAAAGCACATTCATAACTATCCAGTACAAACCATGATGATATTATGGGTGCTATACTATCACCACATAAGTGACACAAAGGATGTATTTTTAATTACTACATGAAGTTATTCATCGATAGTTCTCTCCATATTCATGTCATGATGTGTAAGAAATCACTTTAGTTCTTTTGCTGAAATTATTCTTTGAAAAAACCCAATATTTGGAAAAGTTAACATTAATACATACAGAATATCTCTATCTGTCATCTCTCTATCATCTTATATGTATATATGTATCTGCACATATGAAAAGGCAAAACAAAAAAGTAATTTTCTATTGACTCTCTGATTTAACTTATACCATATTCCATGAAAAAAATAGCATAAATATATTCTGCCAAGAAGAAACATACGTAGATTTAGTATACTATGCTAAGCAAATCTGTTAAACCTCCAAGTGTTGAATGTGAGCAATATGCTAATCTCAGTTTTGAATCCTTTTTCAACCATTAGTATTTCAGTGAATTGTACAAACCCAGAAAGAGAGTTAATTAAAAAAGCAGGTTAAACATAGCTTTTGTCCACTATGTGAAAGTAAGTATTGAACATGTCAGCAGAAACATAACACTAAATGAAACTTAGTAGGAGTGAGGAACTTAACAGGTACGCTTGGTAAAAGAAAGAGAGATTGGGTCAGGAATAAATATATGATAACTCAATGTGAACTGAATACAAAAGTGGGTGATCAGTACAAAGGAAGTATTTTGAGGTGTATTTTCAGCATTCTATGTATTCTCTGTATATTTAGATATGAGCACAATAAATGCTAAACCTTTTATGAAATGCCTAAATAGAATTAGATTGTTTTTCCTTCAAAAACAGAGGATAATCAATTCTAATGACTGAAGAAAAGAAACCATTCTTGTAAGTTCTGCCATTTTCATTCATGGATTCAGTCCTCACCAGAGATGAAATACAGTCAGTCCTAGCAGGTTCACCAGAACCGGTAGTAAATTTGCTAAGCAGTTCAGAGAACCAGTTGTTAGACGAAATCTCCTTTTGTTTTTTTTCCACTTTACAGGGTTAATCCTGTCAGGAAGGCATGAAAAAAACAAACATTATGGTGTTGTTTCTAGCCTAATCTTTATTGCCCTGGGTACAAAAACTGACCTTACACATGACCACCCAGCCATGCCCACTAAGCCATGGGCACAGAACCAGTAGTAAAAAAAAAATGAATTCCACCACTGGTCCACACCCATTTTATAGAACCTTGACTTTCAGGAAGACAAGACTTTCAATAGCATCTGTCCCTTTAAATAGTATCTGCTTCCTCAATAGATAATGTCTGTCTTTTCTGCAAATATAAGGCCCCACCTCCATACTTTAAAGATAGGAAGTGGATAACAGTTATCCATATGGATAACTTCTCATAACAGTGAACTCCAAATTTAGTGGACCTTAATATGACAGACTTTTTGATCTGGGGAACAAGTTTTCATAATTACACACAAATGGCAGAAATACAGTTGTTTACATGAATTATTATTCAAATGATGGAACTGGATGCAAATAGCATCAATAGCATCATTTGTCTATGATGTCATCATCGATATGATGTAAATCACTGCAATGCATATATTTTTATTTAATGCGTATTCATGAATAAATTACTTTTCATTTGCATTTCTTATTTTAATTGTGAGCATAACACTTTTCTACAGTTTTCCCTTGGTTATCCTCTTGTTTAACAAACAACAATACAAATTATATGCACGACAATGAGTGGGTGTCAGTATCAAAGCAAAAATTCAAGGGGGTGAGGAATTCAGGAATCTTGAAAGCAAATACTTGCCTTTATGCTTTGATGGCTTTAGGCATAAGTAATAGCTATTAAACATCTTTTTTTTTTGCCTCTGAAATTTGGGAACATTCACCACATAATCCTACATTTTTCAAAATGGAAAAACAAATATTGCCTGCCTATAATTATATTTTTTTGTTGCGTATATTCAAAGTTGTCCTGGTTTTATGGAAAAAACAAATCCCAGAGGATGGAAAAACGATCTCACATTATAATAGACTGAATTAAGTTAGATACTCACTTCATCCAAATTGAAGATAGCCAAAACTGGCAAACATTTGAATTTGTAACCCATCAAAAAAACAAACCTTTTAATAAACACCTTAAATATCTACTTATTAACAGTGAGTCAATACTACATCGATTTGCCCCAGACATTAAATCTCTATATAAGTACTGAATAATTATTTTAATCTGGGGCCTTGTTTTCTTTAGTCCCTGATTTTTAATAGAACCTCCATATCACCTTCAGGTTTTCCAGTTAATCAAACTATATTGAAGCCTGAGAGACAAAGATGTTTGTTCCCTTCACATATGTTTCCATACCTATTTATTCTTAACACCTAGTTGAGTTCAGTATTTGCTTTTACTCTTAGCAATGCACAATTTCCCTGAATGAAGTCTAACACATTTTGATGCTTGTGGCAAGGCACATCCATGGGAAAAGACTCAGCTGCTTTAATGCGTTGCAGGCAGGTGCTACATTCACATTTCCATCTGTGCCAAAACTTTTGGAGTCTGAATCTGAAGTCCTAATAAATAGCTCTCTGGTCTCCCTTTTAAACTGAGCACTCCTAATATTTATAACATATATTATATTCCCTTAGTCCACATGTTATAAAGAAGACTTTACAGTGACATGCAAAGCTGATATTAAAAGCATATATTATATTCATCAGTCTCTTAAAGTGCTGATATTGGTATGAGGTTTCAGGACCTTGCTTCTGCTTGTGATATGCACATGAGGATCAACGTAGTATAATCCAATAAAATAAATGCAGAGTTAATAATAATAATAAAGTGCGTAGCCTATACCTTACCAAGTTACAGGTTATAAGCATTTCACATTGGAAGTAACTCTACAATTATGTGTTTTCTTAAGATAAAAATTATGTGTTTATTAAAATAAAAGATAATATTTTGTACATTTTTTTCTTTAAAATGAACATTTAAATAAATAATGTAAACATTTAAACTTTTTAAAGTACCATTTAAATAAATAATTGGGTAAAAGGTGATAGCACCTCTACACCTTGTGTGTTTGCTTTTGATAAAGACAATTTATCAATTTTATCAATTTATTAGCCATTTCGCCGAACTGTAGAAAAAGTTAACTACCGGTTCTCCTGAATATATACTAGTACAAACCAGCTGAATCCCACCACTGATTGTAACTTGCTGTTTTCTTTTATTTGCAGCAGCAAAATATATTATGTAAATAAAGATGAATGATAGCTGTCTCTTTCTTCTGTTCCTGATTACACTATTAGAAGACAAGACTCTTCACTGAAACTAAATATGAAGAAGTCAGCATTCATAAAAGAATATAAAGCACAGTTTGACAATGGGATTTGCTTTCCTCAGCTATACTGAGGAAATACCACCAAAGGAGTAAAGTTCAAAAGAAAACTGAAGAAATTCAAGGAGTATTAGGTGAATACCCACTTTTAGTCTTGATACTTGTTTACTGGTCCTGGAGTACAATCCATCAAGATATAAATGCAGATGGAGGAAACAATAGCTGAAAACCACTTCTACCTACTTCACCATTCTTATGTGTTAAATTATGACTGTAAAGAGGAAAGGCTCTTTGGCCCAAAATAGAACAGCTTTAATATCATAGCAAATAAGATATATTTTAATATAGATACATAAGAGTGGTGATCACAGTAGTATGTTGATTAGTTTGCTCTTTCACTGGCCCATTGATGATTAGCAGATCTTGATTCATAAACTTACTGTGTTAAATAGCATTTTTGTTGATTTGCATTGTTGGACACCCAGATTTATTTATTTAAGATGATCAACAATAAAGTTTTAACATAAATCAATCCATATATTATTGTATCTATCCATTAGGTTGAGGTGTGTGTTTTTTTAATCATACCGTGTAGTGTGATAGTATGGTTCTTAAAACGTTTAAGATGAAAAACATATTCTAATTTCAAATAAAAGACCAAATGCCAAGAAATTTGTTTTGTTAACTTGTAAATGAATTAAGCCATCCATGTAGTATTATCTTTGAAAATGGAAAACAGATTATCTCTCTCTCTCTCTCCGCCCCACACAGGTGACATTTTTGGAGATAAAATCAGTGAACATATTCCTAAAAACGTAGAATATTATCCATCAAAAGTGACAGCATACCTACATTGGATTTAACTGCAGTCTTTACTGCAATAAAATCTGAAACACTGAAAAAAACCTCTGGTTTTAAAGTAAGAATGTAGTCATTTTGCATACACAAAAATAGTACAAAACCCAAGAATACCATCATGATTATGTGCTATAAAGGAGATGTCAACTTTTGGTGATCAGTTAGATTTCCTCCATGACATTCTTTCCCAACTCTGGCCTTTCAGGTATGTTATTGGTGCACCCATCACCAGTATGACTAAATCTATCCACCTTTGTTCCAGTCATTCTTTTTTCACCTTCCTTCCATCTTTCCCAGCCTTCTTTAGAGAGCAAGGTCTTTGCCTAATTTGTGTGATGTAGGATAATTTTAGTGCTTCTTTTGAAGCCCCTGGCATATTTTGTCTGTGATACCATACCATAGTAGACCTGATATTTTGTCTTATGGGTTTGTTTGGAATATATATGATTGCTTCTTGTTTCATAGAATATCTGCATTGTTTTAAGTTGATATACAAGGGCTATCCACAAAATAGATTATGTTTTGCGATAGAAAAAAAACAAAGTATAGGAAAAAAATTTATTATATACACTTGAAAGTGACACTTAAATACTACTTTTCAACATATTCACCGAACAAATTTAGGCACTTATAACATAGCGGTGAACAAGCTTGGTAATTCCATTGTCATAAAATTCAGCCGCCTGAGACTTGAGCCAGTCAATGGATTGCATTGAATGATGAAACAAGTGGTAGTCGCTTGGTGCAAGATCATGTTCATCATGAACGTTAGTTCCATTAGTTTGGCCATTTTTAAACTTAATACACCACTGGTGCACTCTACCTTCAGTGATGATGTTGTCCCGTACACTTCACACAGTTGCCGAAAAAGTTCAATTGGTTTATGGTTTTTTGCCAACAAAAACTTTATCACTGATCACACCTCACAACTGGAGGGATTTTCAATTGCAGCACACATTTCAAATGTTTGCTGTGAAAGAACAGGCAACGATACGAACCTCCCACTAGCATGACTAGATGCAGACTGAGCAGTGGACACACAGACCAAAGATGGCCACGCTACTTGCTACAGACAAAATGTAATTTATTTTGTGGATAGTCCTCATAATAGGATGGATTACCATATCTGGCCAACAAATATGTACTAACGGATGGCTGCAAATATTTATAGAAAACTCTAAACTGTTGCAATCCTGTGTATTTCTGGATTTTTGCAGCCCAAATCTGACACTCTAAACAATGCCACTTAAAGAATTAAGGAGTACATTGATATAAGCTTCACTACAACACTTAAATGCAGTTGAAGTATTTCTGAGGGCCCTTATCAGTCAACTGCTTAAGAAGTATTTAAATAAGTATTACTGGGAAGTGTGCTCTTACATCTGCTTTGATAACCTCTAAATACTTGAATTTACAAGAACATTGTATTTCTTAAAAGATTACAAGATGATGATGTTTTCTGAAGTACAAGTTGAAATTCTTAAGACGTTTCTAGGAATGCATAAAATAATTTGCAATTTTCAGATTTTTCTCCTAGATTAACCTTCAGTACTGACAATGCTGAGAATAGTTGATCTTTGAAAGTAATTTTCAAATCAGGAACATTGTTATCTATTATTTCTATTTTATTGTTTTTATTGTAATCATACAGATTGGTCAGAGGGCTCATAAGATTAGTCCTGGAGCTACAACAGAAATATACAATTTCTTTTCAAACACAAATCCCAATACAAGGCTAGAAATACAGTATTATTCTAGGTAAACATTTTAGATTTGGACAATTATTGACTAAATTGGCATTTTTTATTTTGGAAATACATCTGATTTTAGCAGAATTTGTATGTCTTCTTCACTTAAAATTCATTGGAAAACTTTATCAATAATTTCTGTATAACATTTAACTGAATTAAATTATTTTATTTATTTATTTAAT
>JAEANM010006031.1:0-18971 GCA_017656035.1 Myanophis thanlyinensis
CTGTGGTCGACAGTATCAAAAGCCGCTGAGAGGTCTAATAGGACCAGGACAGAGGAACAACCCCTGTCCCGGGCCCTTCAGAGATCATCTACCAATGCGACCAAGGCCGTCTCCGTGCTGAAGCCAGGGCTGAAGCCTGATTGGAGGGGATCTAAATACATACATTGGGTCCATGGGGTTGTTGCTGCAGGGGGGGGAGGTTGGGGGGGCTGCGGATTTTATTGTAGCCTGGTCACTTCGTGCCTTCTGAAGTAACCACAGTCAGTCCAGGTTTCCAGGTTCGCAAATGCCAACCTTGCTTGAAGATGACTGGGGTGGGGGCTCCCTCCCTCCCAGTCATGAAATATGTGGGAACCGGCAGGAGGCCAGCTCTGCAAATGGAGCCCAAGTCAGGCCCTGCATTTCCCCGTCCTTGATGGCCCCCGCCCACCTGCGCTGCCTCTGACAGGCATAGAAACGCAAGCGGCTCTCCCCTTCTGCTTCCCTTTGGCCTCGTTCCCCGAAGGGGGCTGGGCGAATGGCCTCTTCACCCACTTTGCTGAAGCCCCTCCCCCTTTTGGTTGTCGCCTAGGCTGCCTACCTGGTGGGCATCTCGGACCCCAACAGCCAGGCTGGTCAACAGGGCCTGGTGGATCCCATCCAGTTTGCCCGTGCCAACCAGGCCATCCAGATGGCGTGCCAGAACCTGGTGGATCCAGCCAGCAGCCCATCCCAGGTAAGGCTCCCTTTGGGACGGGGAGAAGAGCAGCTGGTCAGCAACACACACACACACACACCACAAAAGTGACCTTTCCCAGGGCCAGGGCCTCGGTCTCTGCTTTTGCCTCCTCTGACCGCCAGCCACCCTTCCTTGGCTCAAGCTGAGATGAACCATTCCTGCCTCCGGGGCTTTGAGGAAGATGGACCTTCATCCGGGGGTCGCTCCCTGGATTCCTGATGTGCAAAGCCCTGAGTCCGTCCCCCCCACTCTGTCTGTTTCAGGTCTTATCAGCGGCCACCATCGTAGCCAAGCACACCTCTGCCCTGTGCAACGCCTGCCGCATCGCTTCATCCAAAACGGCCAACCCTGTGGCCAAGAGACACTTTGTCCAGTCGGCCAAGGAGGTGGCCAACAGCACAGCCAACCTGGTGAAGACCATCAAGGTGGGAACACCACAACACCTATGAACCCTCCCCCAGAGAGGAAATAGGGGACTTTGAAAGAAAAGCGGTTTCCCTGTCTGCAAGGGAGGGAGGGAGGGTGGGTGGCAGCAGCAGAGGGCGGGCAGGAGCCTCTCAGGAAGCCCAGGACCATGAAGTGGACCTTTTCTGGCCATCGTCTGGGGGGAGGGGGGGGCTTCCTCTTCTCCTGTTACAGGAAAGAAAAGCTGGTTTGGGGGAAGCCGTAGAAAGCCAGAAGCCCGGCGTGAAAAGAGGGCGGTATGGAAAGAGGCAGGGGGGAAACGGCTTCCTTTGGGGGATTTTTAAATTTTCTGCCTTTATCCTGAGATTTCTTTCAGGCACCTTATCGGGGTGTGATCCTTTCCATTATTTGCAATCGGGTTGTTGTTATTGAGTGCCAACCGCTTTCTGAGTGAGGTTTGGAGAAAGAGCGAAACAAATCCTAAAATCCCAGATTGGTCTTCAACAACGATTTAAAATAAGCCAGTTGTGATAAAAACAGAAATCTCAAACAAGCCAAATCTAAACATTTAACTAACAGGAAAGAAAATGCAGATAATGTTTCAGTGAAAACAAATAAGGTTTTGCAGCCCCCTCTGAAAAGGAACATATGGAGCGTATAGTTTTGCCGCTTGTGCTTGACAAAGAAGATGAAAACCAGAAAGAAGTTTTAAAGGAAAAAGAAAGTGAAGGGAACCAGATCTGCCCACTGAGAAATCGGGGTAAATGCTCACCGGGAAACCTCCTTTCCTTTAAAATTCAGATGCAGATGGATTTTGTTTCTGATCTGTCAAAATTATGCTGGCAATTAGATTAATGATTCTGTCATTTTTAAGGTGGGATTGATTGATTTCACTTAATGACTTTTTTTCTAATAGGTTTCAATTTTTCTGCCGAGTGGAGTTAGGTGGCCTTAATGAGGACTGGGAAAGGGATGGTTTTTCCTAACGGCTGATTTTTCACTTCCTTTTCAAGCCAAAGCTGGTGACTCACTTTTCCCTCTTCTGGGGAAATTGCTCAGAATTCAGGACTCATTTTCTGAGTGTTTGTCTAGGAAAGCAGGAATGGAGATACTGGCTTCCGAATCCTGCAGGGCAGAGTTGCTCAGCCATGCTGGTTGGGGAATTCCGGGAGTTGAAGTCCACCCATCTTCAAGTGGCCAAGTTTGAGAAACACTGCGAGAGGGATCTGGAGCTCATATGAGCTGGTCACTTTCCAAAAGTTTTAAGTTCTGGGGCCACCAAGAAAATCCATGATGTCTTTAAAGAAGGAGGCTGGGCTGGGAAGGGAGTCTGCCTTGAGCAGTGAGGCAGTGGGCTTTCTTTGTTTTGGTCTGTGTGTACTGAGAGAACCCGCTCAAATCTGAGATATTCACTCAATCATGGTTAAGCTCTACCATGTAGGGTATGAAGTGTGTCCTACCATGGGATCTGGACCACTTGCAGGAGCCTGGAAAAGATATTGAAGAAGGGATCTGGTGGACTTCAAAACCAAGGGGAGAATTTGAACCCAACCTTCATCCACTACCTTCCCCAGCTCCATCCGACCCATGGAAGGAGGGGATGTGGCAACCTCCTTGAAGTTTTGTGTTCGCAGTTGATCTCTCTTGCTTGAACAGACTTCTACGCTTTCTTTTTTAAATTGAGCTCTAAACCGCATTTGCTTCTCCTTGTTAGGCTTTGGATGGCGACTTTTCAGAAGACAATCGTGGCAAGTGCCGGACCGCTGCTGCTCCGCTCATTGAAGCTGTGGAAAACCTGACTGCCTTCGCCTCCAATCCGGAGTTTGCCAGCATTCCTGCTCAGATCAGTGCTGAGGTAAAAGCCCCACAGATATGGGGCCATCCAGAGCCGGCTGTGTTCTACCACCCGAGCCATTGATACAATGCTGATGGAGGAGGAGGAGGAGGAGGACTAAGCACGTTGGAAAACTCTCGCTCACCAGATGGCCTCTTTCCAGGGTTCTCGCGCACAAGAGCCCATCCTGGCTTCAGCTCGGACCATGCTGGAGAGCTCGTCTTCCTTGATCAAAACCGCTCGCTCCCTGGCAATCAACCCCAAGGATCCCAACACCTGGTCTGTCCTGGCTGGACATTCGCACACTGTCTCCGAGTCCATCAAGAGCCTCATCACTTCCATCAGGTGGGGCTTCCTCCCTTTATCTCCTGCATGATTCTGGGTCGGGCCCTGCTGCTCTGAGTGTCCAAAGAGACCCGGGGGCCTAGTGGGTGTGCAAGGGCAGGTCAGTGTGCAAAGCGGAAAGCCAGGCAAGGGGGTAGGAGAGGAACTGAGAACGCAAAATCTTGACAACCGTTCCCATGCCGGAAGTCTTCACCGCAGGCCCACTTCAGGAGTGGTGATTCCGTTGTTTCTTGCAGGGACAAAGCCCCAGGTCAGCGGGAGTGTGACCACGCCATCGATGGCATCAACAAGTGCATCAGAGACATTGAACAAGCCTCCCTCGCCGCTGTTAGTCAGAACTTGGCCACCAGGGATGACATTTCTGTGGAGGTAAGAGACACCAACCGGGTCTTTTCCACAGAGGAAAACCCATTCCCCACCAGATGTGGGGGTGGGGGCATTTCCCCTTCCAATGCAAATTAGAAGAGCCGCCGACTGAACTGAGGAGGCATCGCTGTGGCTATAAACCAGCGGTCCCCAACCTTTTCGGTACCAGGGACCGGTTTCATGGAAGATGCTTTTTCCATGGACTGGGGGAGGGGGAGGAATGGGGAGGGGCACACAACCTAGATCCCATCCATACATGTGCAGTTTCGCTTGCCCACCACTCACCTCCAGCTGAGAGGCGCGATTCCTAGCAGGGCAGGTGGCCTGGTACCTGTCCCCAGCCTGGGGGTTGGGGACCCCTGGCGTAAAGAGCCTAGAAGAATTTCCTAGGATTCCCTGCTCACTAAAGAGGAGCAGAGCTGGCCCAGCAGGTGAGATACCGAAGCGAAGGTGTTTTTCAGAGGAAGGGAGCTCCTTCAGGGCTCGGCTGTTGGGTTCGCCTTTGCGGGAGCTGCCCGAGAAGCAGCCAGGAAGCCCAAATCTTCCCCAACGGGGCCGTTTTCTCCAGCTTTCTAACCATTTAGGATGAGAAGAGGATAACAGTTGTTGTCCGTCTTTCAGGCTTTGCAGGAACAGCTGACCTCAGTGGTCCAGGAAATCGGCCATCTCATTGACCCCATTGTGACGGCAGCCCGAGGGGAGGCTGCTCAGCTTGGACACAAGGTAGGGGGGCTCAAGAGGTGGCAGGGGTCGGTTCTTGGGGTCTTCTGAACTGTAGCAATGGCAGAGTTTCCCAACTTAGGCAAGTTTAAGAAGTGCGGACTTCAACTCCCAAGATTCCCCATGCTTCAAGCCGTCAAGATTGAAAAGCACCCCACACAGCTGGGGTCTTTTGGGGGGGGGAATCCTTGCACCCATCTTTGAAAGGGCACCCTGCTGTGCCTGACTCCTTGGTCTCCTGACCTCCTCAGGTGACGCAGCTCTCCAGCTACTTTGAACCCTTGGTTCTGGCGGCCGTTGGCGTTGTCTCCAAGTTGATGAATCACCAGCAGCAAATGAACCTGCTGGATCAGACCAAAACCTTGGCGGAATCAGCCCTCCAGATGCTCTACGCGGCCAAGGAAGGAGGGGGGAACCCAAAGGTATCCGTCAGTGGCAGGGGGGTGGGGGGACAGATACCTCCCAGCAGGGAAGAAGGGAGAAGTGACCCGAGGTGACCTCTTAGGAAGGGAGCTGTGGGTGCCCAGGACTTAGGCCCTGGCAGATTCCTAATGTAATGCAAATCCTGCTGGGCTGTGCCAGCGAAGTCTTGCCACCCTAACTAAGCAAGTTTGCTTTTGGGGAACAGTCTGGCAGTCCCTCAGTGGGGCCTCTTGAGAGAGAGGAAGCCTTTCCATTGGATCCATTACACCCCCCCCCTTAGAAACCCCTTACTCCAGGAGGGCTCTTCCCCTTCCTTGCAGCTTCCATGCTCTGTTCCTAGAGGAAGCTGGAGATCCGTCGGGGTCCCGCGTCTGTCCCACAGGAGGACGTGAGGGGGCTCCAGCATGCCTGACCACATGGCAAAGGAAGGAAAGGCTGATGGGTCTCCGTTCTCTCTCCCAGGCGTCACACACACACGATGCCATCCTGGAAGCAGCCCAGCTCATGAAGGAAGCCGTGGACGACATCATGGTGACCTTGAATGAGGCTGCCAGTGAAGTGGGCATGGTGGGCAACATGGTGGATTCCATCGCTGAAGCGATGAGTAAGGTGGGTGAAGGACCTTCTGGAGCCATTGCTGCTTCTTGTGAGGGGCCCACGCGGCTTTCTCAGGGTGTCCAAGGAGGCTCAGACTAGGCTGGCAACTGTCAGCTTCTTTACAACAATCCTCTTCTCTCAGCGGCTTTCGTGATGTTATGTTGAAATAGGGGAAGGGGATTGGGGTAAATGCCTCCATGCCCAGCCCTGTCATCCTTCTCCCCCCAGGCAGGTGGAAATTGGTCTGCTGGTCTTCTAACTGGGGGGTCTTACCCCAAAAGATGGGGTTGCTGCCACTGTTTCTTGCATCTTGGTCGTTCTCAGGCAGATCTTCTAGGCGATGGGTGGTGATGTTGGACCCCAGCTCTTGTAACCTGAAAGCGGGTGGCTGAGCTGATTGTGAATTATGGGATGTGTAGTCCGGCAGCTCTGGAGGGCCCCAGGTTGAGGTCTTCTACTCTCCCTTGCCGATGACCTTCCCTCTTTTCCCCACTCTCCGCCACGCAGCTGGACGAAGGGACACCGTCTGAGCCCAAAGGGTCCTTTGTCGACTTCCAGACCACCGTGGTCAAGTACTGCAGGGCCATCGCCGTCACAGCCCAGGAGATGGTAAGCGAAGCACCTGGGCTGCCCGGCCTCGCTTCACGGGGGCTTCGCTTTTCATTGAAGGCAGATCAATCCCTTTGGCCAATGTCCAGAAACAGGGTGTTTTTGCAAGGGACAAAATAGAAAGCGGGAGGGACCGTTCGGGACAAGTCAGAACCGAGCCTGAAACAGAACCCCTCCTTATAACGGGTCAGTATATTGGAGGAGACTAGCGGAAAGATAGGGGAGCAAGCAAAACTGGGGGCAGGGTCTTCAAAAGCCCCCCATCAGGTCTTCCAGTCGGTGTTGCAAGGCAAGGTGGCAAACTGGGATGCTCCTCATCGTTTGCATCCTTTCAGATGACCAAGGCAGTCACTAATCCCGAGGAATTGGGAGGACTGGCCTCGCAGATGACCACCGACTACGGACACCTGGCCGCCCAGGGACGGATGGCAGCGGGCACTGCAGAACCGGAGGAGGTCTGCCCCCCCTTGTCACCCCTTAAGACAAAGAGCCCCCCTTCCCCCCTCCGCCCCATGGGGTTGTGGGAAAGAAGACACCTGCCGTAGATCTGGGGGCGGCTACAGCGGTTCAAAGTACTGGATCCCACCCCCCACCCACCCCCCAATCAGGAAAGCTCTCTCTCTCAACGCAGAGAATAAAAGCCCCCCTTCGGAGCACAAGCCAGCCTTCCTTCTAATGTGGGGGGGGGGGGCAGAGAAAAGGGAGCAAGCAAAGCCCAAGATCAGAAGATCCATGTCATCCCTTGCAGAAGAAGACTCTCCTTTAATGAGGCTTTTCCTTCTTCTGATCTGTTTCCTCTCTGATCTTCTGAGAGGCCGTTAGTCCTGGTTTTAATTTGCTTTTTATTCCGCAAACAGCGTGGTAACAGACGGTTGTATATTAAAACAGAGATGGGGGGGGGGAGTTTTTGAGTATTTCTTAAGCTTGTATGAAGATGCACCTTCCTGCCGCCCTCCCCCCCGCCCCCCCCAAAGCCTGGCTCTCCCAGCGGCTGCTTAGCTTTTCCTGCAGCCCATCAGCCGCCTTGGGGGGAGGACACCCCCCCCCAGGAGCCTTTCATCTTTTGACTCCACAGATAGGCTTCCAGATCAGAACCCGGGTTCAAGAACTGGGACACAGCTGCATCTTCCTGGTCCAAAAAGCCGGGGCCCTGCAGATATGTCCAACTGACGCCTACACCAAGCGGGAGCTGATTGAATGCACCCGGACAGTCAGCGAAAAGGTGGGTGCTTCCCACGGTGGGACCCCCGCCCTCGCCCTTCTTCCTTCGATGGGCCATCCCTGCATCCCCCTGGGTCCCTTCTCTTGCACAGGTGTCCCTGGTGCTGTCGGCTCTCCAGGCGGGGAACAAGGGCACCCAGGCGTGCATCACTGCTGCCAGCGCCGTCTCCGGCATTATTGCCGACCTGGACACCACCATCTTGTTCGCTGCAGCCGGGACGCTGAACGCCGAGAACAACGAATCCTTTGCCGATCACAGGTGAGCATGCTGGGTAGAGAGGGAGGGAGGGAGGGAGGTGGGGGTTGGGAGAGTCGGTTTACTCTGAAATTGTTTGGGGGTTTGGAAAGAAGCAACAATGTGGAGGTTCATGAGGGACATGCCCTCCGTTGTTGGTTCAATGGTAGTAGCAATAGCAGTTAGACTTATATACCGCTTCACCCTGCTTTACAGCCCTGTCTAAGTGGTTTACAGAGTCAGCCTCTTGCCCCCAACACCTATCTGGGTCCTCATTTTACCGACCTGGGAAGGACGGAAGGCTGAGTCAACCTTGAGCCGGTCAGGGTCGAACTGCTGGCAGCCGACAGTCGGCAGCAGTAGCCTGCAGGATTGCGTTCTACTAATAGTAGCATTTAATGTGACATTATTCAAGACCCCAAATTCAAATGAGCTGTTTAATTGTTGCAATTCAGCTAGGATACCTTTGGACTTGAATCAGTAAACTCAGAAATCATTTTAATTTCCTTTGGCCTAAATGAGATATTTTTTTTCTACCTTTAAACAGCAGACAACCTGGTAAAGATACATTCTTTGTCTGCAAAGATAAATCTTAAGAAAGACAAACCACCCCAAAGCCCAACTTCCTGTGCAGATCGACCCCAGAACTAAGAAATAAGATGTGGACCTGCATCCACTCTTTAGAGCTAATTTCAGAGTTAATTATGGTTAACAGTTTTTGGAACTATGAGCCTAAATCAGAATAATTGCTTTATTTTTGAAGTTCGTATCAGCCATCCAATGTGATTAAAGCTAAAAGAGAGGCCAGAATGCAAAAGGAGGATTCCGATGCCAGAGGCAATCAATGGGAATTGCACTAATAAAAACAGCATAAACCACTCTAACTTCTTTGCACCTGTTTGTGCAAAAGGAGGGGAGGGGCTGCCACTTCCTTCCACCCTGTTTCTTTTCCCAGGGAAAATATTCTGAAGACTGCAAAGGCTTTGGTTGAAGACACCAAGCTGCTGGTCTCCGGAGCCGCCTCCAGCCAGGAGAAGTTAGCCCAAGCAGCCCAGTCGTCGGCCAGCACCATCACGCAGCTGGCAGAGGTGGTGAAGTTGGGGGCAGCCAGCCTGGGTTCAGATGACCCTGAAACACAGGTGTGTAGGAAGGGCATCATGGGATTGACCCCATCATAGGATGAGGGCGGGGGGTTGGGTGACCCCCCAAATCGCCCAGAACCTGTTGCCAGACAAGACCTTCGATTGAGCTTCTGAAGCCAACGTCTGCGTGAACTTAGAGGGGGAGGTCCTGTGCCTCAGAGACCAGGCCAAGAAGCCTGGGAGCCTGCGAGTAGCTGTGGGTCAGTGGTATTTGTTCTGGTTTTTTTATATATATTTATCAAATGCATATAGCTATCCATCTCACTAGAGATCCGGCTGTTGCAGTGATCTCCACCTGCTTTCCCAGAAGACGTGGCTAATGGAGAACTTCCAAAGCCTCTAACAGGCCTCCTTTCTGACAGGTTGTGCTAATCAATGCCATTAAGGATGTGGCGAAGGCCTTGTCTGACCTCATCGGTGCCACCAAAGGAGCCGCCAGCAAGCCAGCAGATGACCCGTCCATGTACCAGCTGAAGGGGGCTGCCAAGGTAGGGGAAAGAACTTGCTTCTCCTGGTCAAGCCTCAGCGTGGCCGTCCACGGGAGCCTCTGAGGCGTCCTCTCTCGAATCTTGCCTCCTGTTCTTGCTTTTACCAAAATTCCCAGAACTGGCAACTGTTTAAGGCGCACGCCACGGTCTTCCTCGTCACTAGAGCTGCCTTTCCTCCCTGGGGGGAGAGTGGGGCTTTTTGCTTTTCTTGCAAACAAGAACTTTGAAGTTTGCAAGTTATGCTCTGTGCATGTCTGAGGGAAGAAGTGCACAGTTCTCTTCAGGGTTCGCTCTTTCTTAAACTCGTGAGGACATAAGACACATGATAAGTTTTATGAAAAGTCTTTCATGAAACTTAATGCTATTTATTATAATGGGTGATGCTACCTGACTGCTCATCTCCCCCCCCACCCCCGCACCCCCCGGACCAGCCAGCTTCTCCTCTTAGGCCTGCTCGAGAAACAGCTGTGGTTGAGGGTCCACGGGTCGGTCATGAGAGAGACTTCCTACTTGCCCTGATGTCCAGAAACCCTTTTCTCCATCAGCCATCCATCTGTCCGTCCATCCTCTGCGGTGGGGCTGGATTCCCCACACGGTTGCCCAAATCCTGCCACTGAAGCTGTGCCCCCGGGAAGGGTGGGCCCTGCCTTGCAGAGGGCTTCCTTGGCCGGCCAGGCAGATGCAGCGCAACGCCTCCTTTCTTTCTTCCCACCCACCCACCCCAACATCCGTACCTACCATCCTTCCTTCCTTCCTTCCTTCCTTCTAGGTGATGGTGACCAACGTCACCTCCCTGCTGAAGACAGTGAAGGCGGTCGAGGACGAGGCCACCCGTGGGACGAGGGCCCTGGAGGCCACCATAGAGTACATCAAGCAGGAGCTCACGGTAGTCCTGCCGCGGTAGTCCTTAGCCCAGCCCAGGGCCAGGGCCCATTCCCTCGCAACTTTGCAAAACGGAGGTTTATGGGGGGGGGCATGGGGGAGGGCTTGGCTTTTCAGCTGTGCATCGCTTTCTGACCTTCCCTTCAAGGTTGGGGAGCAGAGCAACTCAGACAGGCCACAATCCCAACATTTCTGGGGCTTTCTTGCTGGGGGAGCCTCAAAGTTGCTGCCCTTTTAGAGGAAAGGTCTTGGTTCTCCCCTGCCAGCTCTGGTCTTGCTTGCTTGCTTGCTTCAACAGGGATGGACACTGTAGTCCTTGTCTCACACCAGGACCTCTCTTGGCCCCTTTTGCATTGTGCCTGCCCCTCTTCCCCCCCCCCCTGCTTCCTGAGGTTTCCGTGGCCTTGCCCCTTACCTTTCTTCCCCCCTCCTTCGGGTCTCCAGGTGTTCCAGTCTAAGGATGTTCCCGAGAAGACCTGCTCCCCAGAAGAATCCATCCGCATGACGAAAGGCATCACCATGGCAACGGCCAAAGCTGTGGCAGCCGGCAACTCCTGCCGGCAAGAGGATGTGATCGCCACAGCCAACCTCAGCCGCAAAGCCGTGGCCGACATGCTGGCTGCCTGCAAGGTGAACTCTCCGAGAGCTTCTCCCACTTCAGGGAAGGAAGGAAGGAAGGAAGGAAGGAAGACCGCTGCAGGGCAGATTTGCATTTGAAAAGCCTTTGTGGGTTTGTGGGTTGCGTTGAAGAATGGTTAGCCTCGTTTCCAGAGTGGTTTTGTTTTGAAATGTACACAGATAGCTTTTCAAAGGGGCTGGATCAGTTCCCAGAGACAGGACTCTTTGATGGGGCTGTGGATGATGGGGAGAGAAGTCTGTGTACTCTCCACGTGGGAAGGCAGCCTCCTCCAGCCCCCAGGTCAGGGCACAAGGCAGAAGGGGACGGGGGCATGCTCCATTTCTTACTGGACTGCTCTCCTTGAGTTTAAGTGAAAGGGGGTTGCTTTTTCTTGAGGGACATACAGGATTGGGACCCCCCCCCTCCAATATCAGTGGGGCAGGAGGAGCGAGGCATGGGCTACAGAGGAAGGTGGCCAACCTGGGTGGTGGGCCTTTTTTTTTTTTTTTTTCGTGGCTTCCCCATCTCTGCCAGGAGCTTTGGCTCCCTCTGAAGGGCTTCGTCTTCTGCCCCCCAGCAAGCCTCCTACCACCCCGATGTCAGTGAAGACGTGCGGAAGAGGGCGCTGCATTATGGGACGGAGTGCACCTTGGCTTACCTGCAGCTCTTGGAACACGTCCTGATGGTACGGAGAGCTTTGCCCCTTCCTGACAAGCACCGCTCTGTTCTGTGCCGGCTGCGTGATGCCTCGTTTTAGCAGACCAGGTCAAGGGGAGGGAGGGAGGGAGGGAGGGGGGCTTTAGAGGGGAAAGGAGGAGGTGCTAAGGAAGCCCCCTGTGGTGAAACTCCTCCCCCCTCCCGTTCAATGCACGCAGATCCTGCAGAAGCCCAGTGCCGAGCTGAAGCACCTGCTGACTGCCTTGTCCAAGGGGGTTGCAGGGGCTGTGACGGAGCTCATACAGTCTGCCGAAGCCATGAAAGGTCAGTTTTCTCTCCTGTGGAAATTACGGAAATTACGCTGGAGTCTGGGAGATGGAGAGCAAGGCGAGGCAAGAAATGCGGCGTTTCAACTACGCAGCATTTTTGGAAGGGGCTCTGCTTCGGGAGTGGCATGACTGTCCCATGGGGCTCCCAACTTATATCTTCAGTCCTTAAAAATGGCACAAAAGTAGAGGCCAGAACTAAATGCTTTTTGAAACATCCACAGTAAAATCAAATCAGTGGGTACAGTTCAAAACTCAGTAGGGTTGGAACCATGTTGGCCTTCTGTGGAGATGAAGGTGGGGGGAGTCCTTGTCTGGGCAGGGGCTGCTACCCAAAAGCCCCTGACCTTTGTCCCTCTCTTAGCAGGGGACACAGGTGGGAAAACCCCAAACAAGGGCTTTGAGCAGAAGTCAGCCGGGTTGGATCTCTCCTGGCCGAGCTAAATGGAGAAAAAGAACCATGTTACGTAGAAACTGCCTAAATTTATCCAGATTTGAAGCTGAACAGCATAAACCCTCTTTGGAGATCAGGAGACCAGCAGAAAATCCCAGGGCTGCAGGCTTGTGTCGGCCTTAATAAGCAGACTAGACAGGAAGCCCGGCCAGATGAGCTAATGCTACTTGGGTGTAAGGTTCCATTAACAGAGTCTCTCAGCTCTGGCAGTACAGTTCTTTCCCCTTCTCCTTTACAGACCAGAAAACTAGGGAGGGTCTTCTGGGCTTCCTGCCCACCCACATTCCTGCTACGGGCTAAGCTGCCTTTTATCTGGCCTTTCCCTTGGCTGGCCTGGTCACTCCCACCAGGGAGAAAGCAGCCAGGCTGGGCAGGCCAAGAAGCGACATTGGGGTTGCTGGCAAACGGGCGGCATCCAGGTGTTGAGTTTGAGTTGAGTTTGTCTCCTTGCATTGTTTTTGTACAGCAACTTTCTCTGGTACCTTGTTGTGACCTGGTGTGGCATCTCTTCAAAGTGTAATGTTTTACTTATAAATGGTCAATGAGCAGGCATTACAGCAAATAGAAGTCCAGAGGTACCAGGAACACAAGGGATTAAATAAACCACATATGAGAAGATGTGAGGACTACACAAGCGGCATCTGCCTCCCAGCTGAGGAAATCAAATGGTGGTTAGTTTAGTTGTGAAACAGACCATAATAACCTGTATTGTCTGCACTCTCCAGGTACCGAATGGGTCAACCCTGAGGACCCCACCGTGATTGCCGAGACGGAATTACTCGGAGCCGCGGCTTCCATTGAAGCAGCTGCCAAAAAGCTGGAGCAGCTGAAACCAAGAGCCAAGCCCAAGGTGAGCAGGGGAGGGGGAACTGCAGTCTGGAGACCCCCTTCTGGGGAAGACCCCCCCCAGGCAAGCAGGGATCCCAAGCAGAAACCCCCCCCCCTCTCCCGAAGGGCTGGGGAGATGCACATTAGAGTGGTCTTAGCTGGATGGGCTTGAGAAATCGTGGTCTTTTGGACCCCCCAAAGAGTTGCTTTGGGAAAAGAAGAGGAGGGGTCTGGCCAGGGTCTGGGCCAACTCTCTTTCTCTCCCACGCGGAAGCTGCCCAGGGATTCTCAGTCACACCGTGAAGCTCTTTCAGTTGAACTTTTCTGAGTTAGGTTGAAAGAGAAGCCGATGATGGATGGGAGCAAATCATCCTCTCTCTCTGCCTGTGGCTCATAAGGCAGGATGGGGGGTCTTCCGTGCGCTTTCTGCCGAGAGGCTGTGGGGGCAGCAGGAGACCTGGAACTGGGTGGTGGGCTCCAGTCGCTGGAGGGTGGGCAGGAGGAACCTCTCCCCCACCTCTCCTCCTCCCCTTAACCCCTTCCCTTTTTTGTCCTGCGAGACTCTGTGTGATATGTTTGATATATTAGGTTGTAATTTAGCCCAACTATATATCAAACATTCCTACGGTGTCCCGCTTTGTCTCCGGGGACCTTGTTTTCCGTAGAACACGGCAGGAGGCAATAGCGAATTCCAGAGAGGCGTTTTAGAGGAATTCTTGCAGATTCTCCGGATGTCTTTCTCTCCCCCCCACCTCTGCCAGACTGGTGTAAAGGTTGCACAGGAGGGAGAAAGAAATGCAGCCAGGAGTTTTATTGAATTTTTACAGATTTGCTTTTTTTTCTCTGCTGCTCCATTGCAACAGGCTGGACCTCTGCATGGGGGGGGGGGGGGGCTGACATGCATGGCTTCCAATCTGGTGGTGTTTATTGAAAGGAAGGTGTTTAAATAGCGAGAGCGAGGCCAGGCGGTCAGTTGTGAAAAGGGCCAGGCGCGGCCGGCCTGACGGGCTCCCTCTCTGATTGCAGCAGGCGGACGAGACCCTCGACTTCGAAGAACAGATTCTGGAAGCAGCCAAGTCCATCGCGGCGGCCACCAGTGCCCTGGTCAAGTCGGCCTCTGCTGCTCAGCGAGAGCTGGTCGCCCAAGGCAAGGTGGGTGACCGAGACCTCCGCCCCACCATTTGGGAGCTCCCTGGGTCTGTTCGGCCTCTCCGTGCATCTACCCCACCTTCTGAGCATTTCCTATTTTCTGTCACCCTTTCTGCCCAACGAATCCTGGCCACATATATTTCTGCCTTGTAACATTTTCCATCGCTTAATGGTAAAGTCACCAGGGTGGCCTGGCTGGCTGGCGTCCTGCATGAGGCTGACCGAAAGGCTGACCTGCATTTGCAGCTTAATGCCACCGGTGAACCCAAAGCCAGAGCCAATCCAGAGAAGCAGGGAGAAAAATCAAAGCCAGTGAGGAGCTTTGGGGGCACCCTCTCCTTGTGGTTGGTCAGTGCCCAGTAGTGAATTGGACTCTATCTTGAAGACAAAGGATTCTTTAGAGCAGCTTCTCAACCGTGGCAACTTGAAGACGGGGGGACCTCAGTTCCCAGAAGGGGGAATCCTGGGAGCTGACTTCCCCTCATTTTCAAGTTGCCAGGCTTGAGAAATGCTGCTTTAAAAAGCAAAAATAATTAAAAAACACACCTGCCTTTCCATTTTATTCCCAAGCAAGCATGCTTTGAAATGTTTTGAAGGGCTTTTCAATTTCAATCCAGGTGGGGGCCATTCCTGCCAACGCTGCCGATGATGGTCAGTGGTCTCAGGGGCTGATTTCTGCGGTGAGTCTCTTCTGAGATCTCCATTCTTCTTTGAAAGCTTCCACCCAACCCTTTTGGGCTTTGGGTGGCCCTTTTGGGGGCTGGGGGTGGTGTCCCCCCCGAGAAATCTGGATAAAAGAACCTCCATGAAGAGTTGATCAGAGAATCAGGAGAGAAGAGAGCACATGTCCTCCTTCGACCGGGTCTGAGGACCACCCGGCCCAGTTGCATACTCAGGTGGGGCCTGGCCCTCTTCGGATGTCCCCGACAGGCCCGGATGGTGGCAGCTGCAACCAGCAACCTCTGCGAGGCGGCCAACGCCTCGGTCCAAGGCCACGCCAGTGAGGAGAAGCTCATCTCCTCGGCCAAGCAAGTGGCCGCTTCCACGGCTCAGCTGCTGGTGGCTTGCAAAGTGAAGGCTGACCAGGACTCCGAGGCCATGAGGAGGCTGCAGGTGAGTGGGCCCCACGGGCAGGGAGGGTGCCCCGAATGGGTGGGGAGAGGCTTGAATCGGGCTCTTCCTCCACAGCCCTTCGGGGGCTGCGCACAGAGCACATCTTCAGATTACGCAAGGACTGGGTATCACACACTTCTCCTTGCTGTGTCTGCTCTCCGCCCACAGGGGGCAGGCAATGCCGTGAAACGGGCGTCGGACAACCTGGTCAGGGCCGCCCAGAAGGCAGCCTTTGGAAAGGCGGATGATGACGATGTGGTGGTGAAGACCAAGTTTGTGGGGGGCATCGCGCAGGTAAGTCTGTTCCCTTCCCTGCTGCCCCCCACCGCACCCCCATTTCTTCTGGGGTTGAGTCCAAAGGAGGGACTCCCTTGAGCCTTGGGCAGGCGAGAGCAGCTCCTTCTACTTCTGGAAGACTCACGTTGCCCCTCCTCCTCCTCCTCCTCTGCCAGGGACATGGGAGAGCGCAGAAGAGGAGGGGGGCAGGTCCCCCTCCTTCTCCTGCGGAGGGGGGTTAATTGCTTTTTCTCCTACCTTGGGCTCTTCCTTCCCCAGATCATCGCAGCCCAGGAGGAGATGCTGAAGAAAGAACGGGAGTTGGAGGAAGCCCGGAAAAAGCTAGCCCAGATCCGCCAGCAGCAGTACAAGTTCCTCCCGAGCGAACTGCGGGAAGAGGAAGGCTAAACGCCCGCAGGGGTCTCGCTGGGAGAAAGTGAGCCGAGCACGGGGGGGAGGGGGGGGAGTGGGCAGGCGGAGGAGGGGGTCGTGCTGCGGAGAGACATTGCCAAGCCCTTGCCAAAATCTGGGGTGTGTGATAAGCCCCCCCCCCCAAGGCTTCGGCCACAGCCTCCTGGCAAGCTCACCCCGGGTCCAGTGTTAGGGTGCCCCCTGTGCCCCAACCCCCATTCCCTGGCCTTTGTTTCTTGTATCTCAGGAGAAAAAAAAGATCTTGCCTCTCTCAACCGGGGAGATCGAGTCAGTATTATCACATACCCTGAAGTTTTGATCTATTTATTATCCTCTCCAACCTGCGTTAAGGACTTTGGTCTCACGTGGGAAAGCAGAAAGACCCGAAAAGTCTTTGACCCGGAGAAAAGCCGCCCCCTTGGAGTTGGGGGCAGGTGGGTCTCTGCCAGTGTTACAAGATGGTTTCACACACGGAGGAGCCTTTCCCAAGGACCCTTTTGCACTAAAAGTACTCCATTCAGCACATTGTGAGCAGCGGCCCCTCCTGTACCCCACCGAGAATTAGAGTAATCCTGCTTTCGGAGCGATGCGATGCAATGCCCGTTCAGCCGTATTCCTCCGGAGCAGAGGACACCAAACACAACTTCTCAGCATTAAACACAACCGTTTTTCTCTCTCGTTTTTGTGGAGACTTTTTTTGTGGGATGTCTGACCTGGTCCATGTCTAAATATTTCACTGCTGTGAACAAGGAAGGACAGGCCCAAGAGGTGGATTTAGACCTGGGATGGCACCACATTCTGTTCGTTAAAGCGGCTCTTGGGTTGTGAGTTCAAACTGGATGAACCCCTGAGGACTGGTAACGTGCGTATTGGTCGTCGTCTTTTACTTTTTGTTTCCCAAGTTTTGCTAATAAGGGAGTCAGACGCTGGTTTTAGGAATTGCAAAAGACCACGTCTACATATTTCACATCTGAACAATAAAACCAGATGGTATTTTTCCAGTGGATGATCAGTAGGCCACTCTCCAAACTCAAGCATTTTAGAAAAAAACTTCATCTGCAGTTTCAAAGATGCTGCAATTATTTTTCCTTTAATGTGACATAAAATCTTAGCTAAGGTGAAATTATCCTTCATGCTCCTTATTCCAAACCGCAACATGATTGAAAACGGGGCAATTCCTTAATCTGCACTGGCTGAGCCATCTCAATCAACCAAACTGTTTGGTGGCAGAAATTTCCAGAACAGGTTGCAGTTTGTCTGCTGGGGGAAAAAACAAGCTTTCTCTCAAACCATCCTGAATACCTCGAAGCTTCCTTGTAACCAGCCGTTCCGCTCCAGTGGTTGGGGAAGGACTAACTGGGAGGCAGGCAAAGTCCTTCTGGCCGAAGGGGAGGGCAAAGGTGCTCAGGCTGGGTGCTGGAGGGTCTCAGCCAGGGGCGTTTGGGTGGGTGGCACCTACATGCCAAGCCGTAGAAGCCAAGGGAAAACCTGCTGCTGTCCTCCAGCCTGTGGATGGTCAGTGGGGATGGGAGGTTTGGTCTCCATGAAATGCGTCCCCAGCCAGCCCAAGAGTAGCCACGCCCAGTTTCTGCCAGGCCGGACCCCCTTTCCTTCCTGCAGGGAGGGGTCTCCTTGTTGGGATTGTTCCATAAGGGTCCCCATGATTGGCAGCTTCCGATCATGCCACCCGGCCATGGGAAACGGATCACGGGATAGAAAACACTTTGCAAGAATTTCATGTTATTTTGGAAAAGGATGCGACCTGCCTGGGCTCATGTCTGGCTCTCCATCGAGAAGGTTTGAAGGACCGGCTTTTCTGAACGGATCTCTTTTGTGTTCAGCTTTCGTCTGCTTGCCCCCCGTTGTAGAACTTACACCAAGCGCTCCCCTGGCATTCTGCAATGGAGACATTTAGGGAAAGGTGCAGAAAGCGGGCACGGGGCGGTCCAGAGACAGAGAGGCCAAGCAAGGCAACCGGCATCCCAAGGCTGGAGCGAGAGAATTCCCACATCCTGGATGCCGTGGGTGTTTCCTCGGGCATCCTCCAGCAAAATAACCACGCTGGCAGCAGAGAGGTTTAAATGGCTGATGGGTTTGAGTCTCTGGTGCTTCGGTCAAAAAGGGAAACGGATCTTGCAGGGGGGCCTTTGAGGAAGAAGGAGACGCTCCCCGAGTTCTTTTTCTCCAGGCTAGGCCCCTCTGCTCCTGTCCACTAAAACCCCACCCTTGGTGCTCGGCCGTTGGCTTTCTGAAGAAGACCCCTGGTCATCCATGGTGGAGCATGAAAGCAAGAGGGATGGAGGACCAACTCTGGAAGCTGTCACAGGTTACGTTGCTGTGCAGCCCTGGAACATCTGGATGCAGCCGAGGCTCCTTTCGTGGCACACAGGCTTCTGGGAGAGGGGCTCTCCCTCGGGAAAAGCCAGGCCCACCCAAAGGAAGACGGCCACTGTCCAAAACAATGCGCTCTCTTGATGTTACACTGTATGTATGCTCTTTATCAGACCCACAAGCTGTTTTGTATTTACCCTAAATAAAATTTTGAACCAAGAAGTCACTCCTTCCTTCACTGCTCTTATGAACCCACCAGCAATTCTGTCTGTTGCATCTGCTTCGTGATTGTTGTGTGCCCAGAAGAAGTGTCCACTTTGAGGAGAACCTTGAAGCTGCGTTTGTCTCCATTGGTGTAACGGTGCTGAGGGACCCCGTGATCCCTGATCCCGGTCCGAGGCTCATTTGTGTCCCAGTGGTTCCCCCTTTTGGCTACTCCAGCGTGTTCCAATTTGGGTGGCCCTTGAAGAACTAGGCCAGTGGGATCAGCTGGGCAAGCTTCACTTGGAACAGTTGATTCCCAAGATGCTTTTAAGCAAATTCCCGGATCCTTTTCTAAGAGGAAAGCATCCTAGATCAGGCAGTGTGAGAGCTGCGGCCGAGAGAGTGGGCATCAAGGTAGAAGGAGACCCCCGGGTTGGTTTATGCGCAGACAGAGGCACTGATGCACTCAGTGGCCAAATCTTTGCCCCAAAGAGCTTCCAGTCTAAAACTCATCAGAAGAAGAGGGAAGAAAACCAGGCGGGGAGAATAGAATAGAATAAATATTGGAATGAAGAATAGAATAGAATAGAATAGAATAGAATAGAATAGAATAGACTA
>JAEANM010006032.1:0-18969 GCA_017656035.1 Myanophis thanlyinensis
TTTAAACAAAAACCCCATTCCATTAAAAATCAGTTAAATATAATTTAAAATTCAGTTAAAATTAAATTAAGATCAACTCTAAGGTATCAGGCCAGGCCAGCTCGTTGAAATAAATGGGTTTTCAGGGCATGTCGAAAAGCCTGGAGATCCGTAATAGTGCGGATCTCCAGGGGAAGCTTGTTCCACAGAATTATATTCCACTAGAATTATATTATTCTAGTAAACATTCTAAATGAAATATGTATTCATTTCTGTGAGATGTCCAAGCCTTTTTTGTCAGTTCTTTAGCTATGTTCTAGACTAAAATAATGATATAATTCAGATATTAAACCTAGAAAGGTTTGCCTACATGGCAGGGAGGCAGAGACAGGTCCAGATGGCAAGGCTAGCTGGAGGAAGGCTAGCTGGAGACTGGGATAGCTACAGAAACCATGATGCTGAGAGATGTCATTTTCAGTGGGTAGGGGGAGTTAACTGTTTGCTGTCTGACTGTCTGCTATGCTGTCTGACACTGTTGTATGCTATAGACTGTTATTAGGTAACAATGCATAGAGGATAAGTATGGGGTTAATTAATTAGTTTAGGATTATGTGGGATAAGTTGGGAACAGTAGCATGTGGGTTAGGGTTAGGGGCATAACCCAAGCTAATAAAGGCACAACATAGATAATGGTGATGGGGAGCACAGGTGCTGGTGATAGAGGGGGAGAGATCATGTGTGGGTGGAGCTGGGTGGAGCTCATATGCTGTTAGTGCTGACTTATCCTGTTATGGACTCAATGTGTATATGTAATCTTGCAATAAACCAGGTTAGCCTCTTTGGTCTTGGTTATTGTTGGCTAGGACACTTGATAAGAAGTCAGCACTCCCTATTTATTATTTCTGTTGACTATTTTCTACCTGTGCTATAGCGGAAAGCATGGAGCCTGCAGCTGAATCTTTAGAGGACCCCACTTTGGATGCTGGGCCTAGCCTGGGTGACCTGGTGCTTGATGAACTGCTCATGGTTCACCTGAAGGAACGGGCTCCACCTGTAGACCAGATGGTGGTGGGCATGGACAATAGGCCAGTGGTTGAGGCAAAGGGCTCTGGGGTTGTACCGGAGTTGTGGCATAGTTCCACTGTGCCAGTCCCTTGTCCAAGAGCCCAGCTGATAGAGTGGCATGTGTGATGGCGGTTTGTGGGTGATGAAGGGGAGGGGGACTGGAGTTACACCACAGTGCCAGGCAAGGACACCATGGAGATTCTGAGGGAGTGGTTTGGGGAAGCCAGTTTTTGAGAGGACATCCCTCTTTAGTTCGGCTCCCCTTGGAACAATCCACTATTCCAGTCAGAGCAAGCTTAAGTTCCAGGCCACAGTAGGTCATGTGGAAAGATGGGTTGCAGTCACAATCATGGCCGGTGGTGGATCAGATGTTTTTGGTGGCAGCTCCCCTCCAGTCCAGCTTTGTTGGTGATGCTTCAGGTCTTCTGGCAGACACAACCCACTAGCAACTGAGATGGCAGACATCGCATGAGGGGTCCCACATTTTCAACCTGGAGCCATGGGTTCTCAACCAAGTCATTCCAGTCCAGTGGGCCCAGACAGCTGGCTGGTGTCTCCTTGGAAATGGGGTCCTCTGCAGTTGCAAAGTATCTTTGACAGGAATGCTGACCAGGTATCCCTGTTTTTCAGCTTGACCATAAGCCACCTCAACCAGTATGCAACATTGTATCCTTTGCAGTGGGCCATGGTCATAGTGGTCACTGCAGCACTGCAAGGTGAAGCTGCTGAGTGGGTGGCAGACCTCCACAGTGAGCATGTGCAACAATTAGCCAATATAGTCCCATTCCTCCCAAGGCCTTAAGAGCATGGTTTGAAGATGGAATGAAGGTTCAATGGGCTAAGTGAGAGCTTTGTGCCAGAGAGGCAGACAGGGGGCTGAATACATCCAGGATTTCAGGTGATTTGCTGGGAAGTTGTGCAGTTGGCTAGAACACTTGCTGGTACGTCAGTTCCACACTGGGTTGGACCATGAACTGTGACAGGCCTGCCTTTATCAAGGTGTCCCAAATCAGCTGCTTGAATGGTAACAGGCAGTGGTTGAGTTAGACACTGGCCCACGTGAGTTCTGATTGAGGCCCACACCAACCCCTACTTTGAGGGCTCCTGTTGGAAGGGCCCCAAGCATCCCAGGAATGCTGGGGACAACAGAGCTCATTAGGATGCACCCTCCAGTGATCCAGACCACTGTTCAACCATTGTTTAAGTGCTTCCAGTGTGCCCATCCATGCCATCATACTACTGAGTGTCCAGTGCCTAGGCATCAAATACAACCCTGGATAGATACTGCTGCAGTGCCGGCATCAATGCCTGAGAAGACCCCAGAAAGATTGAATGTGGTGAGTCAGGTGAGAAGCCCTGTTGGTGCTGACAATACTCGTATTCAAGTGGGGCATCTGGATAAGACAGCAGTGTGCAGTTTCAACTGGTGGAATATGGTAGCAATGAAGATGACAACACAGAGGATCAGATGGTAAGTGGATCTATACACCTTTTCATCATACTCATTACCTTGACAGGGTCTGGAACAGGGTGAGCAAAAGTTACAGAACCCTGATTGACACAGGTTGTACTAGGTGTCTTATAAGCAGGGATGTTGTTATGGAATTGGGGCTCCAGCTGCAGGAGTTGTCCCATCCTGTGTGGTTTGAGCAGGTGGATGGGTCACATGTGACCCAGCCAGTTAGGCTGGCACTTGGTGCGCATTGGGAGATGTTATGATTCATCATCATACCTCATATGACTGAGGTGGTGATTCCGGGTCTCGCCTGGTTAGACAAATGGGGTCCTACCATTTGGTGGCAGGGGGGCTAATGAAACTGTGGGTTGGACTTGGTCCTCATCCTCCAGCCCATGACCATGTACACAGTGTGTGTGACAAGGGTCTACCCCAAGGGTCCGGTGAGGCAGAAGATACACACGCATCTGCAGCCTCCTTTCCCCTAGAGTATGAGGGTGTAGTGGAGGTATTCAGGGAACAGAGTGTGATTCATTACCACCACACCATTCTACCAACTGTGCCATTAAAATAGTTCCAAGGGTAGTTCTCCCCAAACCAAAAATATATTCAATGACCCCAGCAGAGATGAAGGAGATGCGGGCTTATATTGACAACAACCTGGCACAGAGTTTCATCCAACTGGCACACTCTCACATAGCTGCTTCTGTATTGTTTAAAGAAAAAAAGATGGGGGTTTGTGATTGTGTGTTGATTTTAGGGGGATCAATGTTGCGTGTATGGAGAACACATACCCCCTACCATTAATGAAGGACCTTCTAGCCCAGACATGGGCAAACTATGGCCCACAGGACACACCCAGCCCATTGGGCTTTTTAATCCGGCCTGCCGAACTAGTTCTGGTGCAGACTGGGGAGTTCGCCCTAACAGACACTCCCTCGGCAGTGTATCCCTAGCACTGCTGGCGAAGAGGGACAGGCCGCTGATGCCCATGTATCTTTGCAGGCGTGAGATGCCAAATGCAGCAGCCATGAAGAAGAAAGTAAGAGGGCAGTGGGCAGTGGGCGGCGGGCAGGCGGGGGCAGCTCTGCAGCGGCAACGCCGGCTCTTCTCCCGCTGCCCAGGTGCTGCTGATAGGGAAATATCAGCAGCACCTGGGCAGCGGTAGAAGAGTCGAGTTGCTGCTGCGGAGCTGCCCCCGCCTGCCCACTGCCCTCTTACCTTCTTCTTCATGGCTGCTGTGTTCGGCATCCCATGCCTGCAAAGACACGTGGGGGAGGGGGCTGCGGGAGAGGGAGTAAGGATGTGGATGGGGGGCTGTGGGAGGGGGAGGAGGAAGGGGAGCCCGTCAATGTGGCCCATGAGTCAAAAAGTTTGCCCACTCCTGTTCTAGCCCATCTTTCAACAGGGAAGGTGTTCATGAAGTTGGATTTGTGGGAGACATGCTATCGGGTCCGTGTGAAGGAGGGGGACGAGTGGAAAACAATGTTTAACTGCCCATTAGGAAACTATCATTTCAAGGTTATGCCATTTGGGTTGAGGGGGGCACCCGCTATATTTATGCAGCTGATTAATAGTGTTCTACATGACCATCTGTATCACAGGGTGTTAATCTACCTTGACAATATCCCCATATACACCCCTACGATGGGCGAACACACCAGGCTGGTTCACCAAGTATTGGAGAAGCTGTTGGCGGCACCGTTATATGTGAAACTGTCAAAATGTGAATTCCATCAAACTCATTTAGTTTATCTTGGATATCGGATATCCAACAACAGGGTGGAGATGGATCCAATGAAGGTTCAGGCGGTGTTGAGTTGGCAAGCACCAAAAACACAAAAACAATTGCAGAATTTTTTGGATTTTCCAACTTTTACCGGCAATTCATTTCCTTTTTTGCTCATGTTGCTCTCCTGTTGACTGAGCTATTGAAAACTAAATACCTACATTCTCAACCACATCCCACTGGAGAAGGAAATGGCAACCCACTCGAGTATCTTTGCCATGAAAACCCATGAAAACAGTACCAAAAGGCAAAAAGATATGACACTGGAAGATGAGCCCTTCAGGTCAGAAGTGTTCAATATGCTACTGGAGAAGAGCAGAGGGCTAGTACTAGTAGCATCAGAAAGAGTGAAACAACTGGGCTGAAATGACACTTAGATGTAGATGTATCTGGTGGTGAAAGGAAAGTCCGATGCTGTAAAGATCTATTCTCCATAGTAACCTGGAATGTAAGATCCATGAATCCAGGCAAGTTGGATGTGGTCAAACAAGAGATGACAAGACTGAACATTGACATCTTAGGAATCAGCGAACTAAAATGAACAGGAATGGTGAATTTAATTCAGATGACCATCAGGTATACTACTGAGGCCAAGAATCCCTCAGAAGAAATGGAGTAGCCTTCATAGTCAATAAAAGAGTAGGAAAAGCAGTACTGGGATACAATTCCCAAAATGACAGAATGATCTCAGTTCAAATCCAAGGCAAACCATTCAACATCACAGTAGTCCAAGTGTATGACCAACCACTGGTGCTGAAGAAGTTGAAACTGACCAGGTCTGTGAAGCCCTATAACACCTTCTAGAATTAGCACCAAAAAAATGATGTCCTTGTCATCATGGGGGATTGAAATGCTAAAGTAGGAAGCCAAAAGATAACCAGAATAACAGGCAAGTTTTTACATTACAAATGAAGCAGGGCATAGGCTGGTAAAATTTTTGTCAATAGAATACGATAGTCATACAAACACTCTTTTCCAACAATCCAAGAAATGACTCCACACATGGATATCACCAGACAGTCAACACAGAAATCAGATTGACTATGTGCTCTGCAGCCAAAGATGGAGAAGCTCTAGACAGTCAGTAAAAACAAGACCAGGAGCTGACTGTGGCTCAGATCATGAGTTTCTCATTGCAAAATTTAGACTTAAATTGAAGAAAGTGGGGAAAAGCACTAGGCCACTCTGGTATGAACTAAATCATATCCCTGATGAACATACAGTAGAGGTGACAAATATATAAGGATTTAAATCTGATAGCCAGAGTTCCTGCAGAACTATGGATGGAGGTTTGCAACATTGTACAAGAGGTGGCAACTAAAACCATCCCAAAGAAAAAGAAATGCAAGAAAGCAAAATGGCTATCTGAGGAAGCTTTACAAATAGTTGAAGAAAGAAAGGATGCAAAAGGCAAGGAGAAAGAGAATGATACACCCAACTGAATGCAGAATTCCAGAGAATAGCTAGAAGAGATAAGAATGCCTTAAATGAAAAGTGCAAAGAAAATAGAAGGAAACAATAGAATAGGGAGGACCAGAGACCTCTTCAAGAAAATTGGAAATACGAAGGGAATGTTTCCTTCAAAGATGGGCATGATAAAGGGCCAAAATGGCAGGGACCTAACAGAGGCAGAAGAGATTAAGAAGTGGCAAAATTACACAGAAGAACTATAGAAGAATGAGCTTAACATCTCTGATAACCACAATGAGGTGGCCACTGACCTGGAGCCAGACATCCTGGAATGTGAAGTCAAATGGGCCTTAAGAAGTTTGAGCAAAAACAAAGCTACTGGAAGTGACAGTATTCCAGCTGAGCTATTCAAAATCTTAAAAGACGATGAAGTAAAAGTGCTACACTCAATATGCCAGCAAATTTGGAAAACTCAACAATGGCCACAGGATTGGAAAGGTCAGTTTACATTCCAATTCCAAAGAAAGACAATGCAAAAAAATGTTCAAACTACCACATCATTGCATTTATTTCACATGTTAGCAAAATTATGCTCAAAATCCTAAAGCTAGGCTCCAGCAATATGTCGACCAAGAACTACCAGAAGTACAGGCAGGATTTTGAAGAAGCAGAGAAACTAGAGATCAAATTGCCAACATATGCTGTATCATGGAGAAAGCTAGGGAGTTCCAGAAAAACATCTACTTCTGCTTCATTGATTATGCTAAAGCCTTTGATTGTGGGGTCACGATAGGTCGGACACAACATTGCAATTAACAACAACAATATATTGATCTTACTACAGCCTTTATCTGCTGTTAGGATGATGATGGTGTGGTCTTTTAGGTTTTTGAGGGCTGACTTCTATTTTCAGTTGGTTGTTTCCATAATCTTCTGGTCTATGGTATGATTGTCAATTTTGTATTTTCTTGAGTTTCAGAGTTATAAAGAAACTACCTCTTCTCTGCTGAGCATCAGTTCAGAGTAGCTGTAGGAGGAAAGTCAGAACATGATATGCTTTCTATAGGGCCTTTTGGGGAAAGATGGTTCCTGTAATTTGGTACAGTGAGAGAGCAGGATTTGGATAAAGCAAAGTTGGAGAAAAATACAGTAAAGTTGACGTCATCACTCAGCAATGATTGTAGAAACTGAGAATATGTGATTGCAAGACTTGTCTCACATAATGATATATGAGATATACCAGATCTAGTAACTGACTTCACAGGAAGACCAGGACTATATTTTACTGAAGTAGGTTAAGTAACAGAAACTTGCAAGTCTGCTTGTATTTTACCATCCTCCCACTCATACTCCATTGAGTCAGGAAGAAGTCTGCCCGAATGTCTTCTTAACTGACATAAACAATGGACTTGATAAATAGAGCTGTTTAAGCCAAAAGCAGTACTAGATTGTAGTTATAGTAGACCTTCTTTTAAGTCTTCTAAAGAGTAATTGCTTGTACCATCTTTAGCAGCTGCATAAAGGTGTTATTTACCAAAGTTCTTAGGGAGAATACGTGATTTGAGAAAATTAAATTGTCTTCGAGCAAGTCTTCATTATCTGTGCTTAAACTTAGTTTATTGTCTGAGTTGAAAGGTAGGATAATTGTGGGCAGTGAAATGACTTGATAGAACACCTATATTTTATAAGGGTAATCCTTATTTGGTGTCTGCCTTATACAGTGACCGTTCATATTTATAACAGAGATGAAAAAATAGCTTGGCGACCAATCCTCCCATTGGTTTGTAAAGCAAAGGAAAGCTGAAAATAAGCAAGTCACATTCTAATTTAGCAACCACTTTGTTTAACAACTGAGGTGCCAGTCACAATTGTGATCACTAAAGAAGGACTATCTATATAAGGGAATAAAATTTTAATGTTCACTATAACAAAAGCATCAGCAGCAACAACATTGGCTAGTTTGAATAAATTTGAAAGAATTCCAAATAATTTTCATTTGAATCAACAAGAGTGGAACAGTTTTGAATTTAATTAAGATTCAGCAGCTGATGGAGTTAGCGAGCCAGTCTTCTGGATCTACATGGGAGATTTTAGCAACTGGCACAAATTAGAATACTGTAGCTGAATTGCAATAAGTACATTTGTCTTGATCAGTAATACTGTTTCTCATATAAGCATTATTTGATTTTATTGTAGAACATAATTGCATGGAGTATCAGAGAGATGATGCATCAAGGGGGCTTCAGGTTGCCATCTGGAGCAATAAATTGGTCTGCTCCCATCTATAGAGTATAGACTTTCAACTATACTGCAGTCAGAAGATTTATAACATTGTACAGAGCGTCAATTCTTCTAATGGCTGTAAAAAAATTACTGTTCTAAAGAAATGACTGTTTTGCCATCAGTTCAGGTTGACAGAGCAGCCGTTAAATTCTTGGGCAAGTCTTCTGTGCCTGAGTAGTTTAATAGGTTATCTGACGGTGAGGCTGTTTTCAAGAAATGGGAGGATTTGTTTTACTACTGTTCTATAAATCTTCACGCTCACTTCCTATTAAATTTAGGGACCACTTTAAAGTGAATAAATCATCCCTGTTTACTGAGATCTGGTCCACAGATAATATTAACATCAATCTTCAGTTGTTCTGAGGCTTTCCTAGAACTTGGGTGGCCATGCTTGTTCAAAATCTTTCTTCTTTTTCTCTATCAAGGTTGATATTCGTTTCTTAGGAGCAAGCTTCTCAGAACTAATACTGAGAAAAGGGGATGGAGTAAAATGAAATAGATAAAATAAAATGGAATAAAGCCAATTTTTGAGAATAGGAAATAGCTCCAAGACATCCATTTATGACTGTCAAAGGCTGAGTTGGTCACAAAAACATACAGTTCTTCCAAAATTGTGGGGAAGTTAGTATAAAGTTAATTCATGAAGCTTCTTTGATGAATCGAGTAAGATAACCTTACTATTTTCCAGAATTAGAAGTAAAGTATGTAAAGTATAGCTTGTAAGGTAATGTGAATCCTGTATCATGTGATTAAAAGAAATTATGGAGTTTGCCAAGGTGGCAGTACAACGTGAGAAAAAAGCACACATATACATTCCCTCCCTCTTTCGAGATGGAGTTTGTTATGAAAAAACAGAATAGGTGCCTAAAAGTTTCATGTCAAGTTTTGAATCAGCGGAGTTAGGCACACACACCCTACCAGAGTGGGGAGGCAGGATATATTATGGATCTCCTCTCTTATGGGGTCCAGCTAGTGCAGAGAAGTGTCAAACTCAAGGCTTGCGGGTAGATCCGTCCCACGGGGTGCTTAAATCTGACCTGCAGGGCCAACCTAGAAATAGCAAAGGACCTGCCTGTGGTGCCTCCAGAAGCAAAATGGGGTGCAGGGGGCGGGGCGTACATGGCCCCCACATGCCCCAATTTCAGCCTAGACGGCCTGCTGGAGCACTCTACCGGCCAAAATGGGAGGCATCCATCCCGTTTCCCCCCCGCTCCCCCGGCTGGCCCATAGAGGAGAACAACAATGCTGATCTGGCCCTCAAAGAAATCCAGTTTGATACCCCTGATTTAGTGGAACCAGAAAGAAGGACTTGATTGATCTTAAAACTGATACTCTTCCATGATTTTGCCAGTGGGCCTAGGGACCCCAGGGTGATATGATTGTTGTTACCAGAGGAGTGGGAATTATTTTGTATTTGGGATTTTGTTTCTGTAAACCACCCATAGTCACTTGAACAAGTTGACCAGCAATATAAATTGGATAAATAAATACAAATGCAGGCATACATACATATTATTATTTTGGGAGGTGATATTTAAAAACAGTGGTGGAATTCAATTTTTTTTACTACCAGTTCTGTGGGCATGGCTTGGAGGGCATGGATTGGGGGTGGGTGGGTTCATGTGATTGGGTTTCTATAAGCAGGGCAATAAAGATTAGGCTAAGAAACACCACCAGAATGTTTTTTTCCTTCCTTCCTTATACTTTATATTAACCATGTAAAGTAGAAAAAAACAAAAGGAGATTTCTTCTAATAACCAGTTCTCCAAACTGTTTAGAAAATTTACTACCGATTCTTATGAATGGGCTAGAACCTGATGAATTTCCTCTGCTTCAAAACCAAATGAAACCATTGCCATTTGCTTGCCCGTCTATCTTCAAACTTAAAGCCTCTACCATTTCAGTAGATGCTCTCGATAAACCACCAGTCTGTGGTTTCTGCTGTTTACTGGTCCTTTAAAAAACAGTCCCTAAAATGCTATAAAATGAATAGAAATTGGTCAATGTGGATAATTTAATAAACAATATTTTTTGCCTAGGTTATGTGACAACTTCACTAAAACAATTAAAATTCTGATAATGTGAGCAAATGTAAGAAATAATTTGTTTTGAGGAATTCTATCATATTTTAGGGAAAATCCTGCACAAGGTGGGAATAAATATTTTTGCACCGTGCCTCTGCTCCTATAAAAAGCATAACTGTAATGGTGTAGATGTGCATAATTGATTTTATCATCTCACTGTGGAATGACATAGAAAGATTTATATTGTATTCTGCAATCTCTATGCAGCAATGTGGTTTTGTTTGCCCTTTTCTTTATCTGTCACAGTTAAGAAAAATTATTCAGAACTTTTAGCAGTTTACTGCTGCAGTATTTGCTTTTCTTTTTAACCACAGTACACCTGCTTTTGCAAAATATGCCTTTCTATTATCTTCAATTTTTTTTTCTGAAAAAAAAAAAAAGAAAAAGAAAGAAAACCACTTGCAGGAAGTGGATCTATCAACATGTACCAAAAGTTTTATCAGGAAACTATAAAAATATCTAATCTACAAGCATACTTTTCTCTCCAGGTTTATGATTCTTAATCAGTGACAGCCTAACCAAATTTGATATAGTGATTAAAAGGCACCAGAATAGAAACTAGGAGACTGTGAATTCTAGCCCTGCCTTCAGTATGGAACCCAACTGAAGGACTTTAGGCAAGTCACTCTTTCTTAGCCTGAGGAAGAAGGCAGTAGTAAATGCCAGGAAAACTGCAGAGACGTATTCAGGCGATTGCCAAGAGTTAGAGCTGATTGAGAAGCATAACAAATAAATAACCCTCTCTTTATATTTCCAATAAATAATATCTATTTTTTAAAATATATATTTTCATTAGAATTTTTCAATATAGTAAAAGTATATAAAACAAACAAAAAAGGGATAGAAAGTAACATAAGGACAAAGGAAGGAAATAAAAAAAAGAAAATATAAAATTACAATTTCTCTCCTTCTTTCTATTGAGTAATTATCATCTTAATCTTTCCCCCAACCTCTTCATCCATTTAAAACTCCAAATGTTTTAAATTCAATCATCCATTTCAAGCTCCAAATTCAATCTTTTCTTCTTTCAGCCAAAAGTCCATAGGAGAATTCCAATCTTTCAGAAAACAAAACACACCAGCACCCTTTTCATTTTTTTCCCTCTGTCCAAACCTGTCAGCTTTGCTATTTCCACCAGTTCATAATCAATTTTATAATCCATCTAATTGGTCTGAACTACATTATATTAATTGAATTTAAATATTTCTATGGTGGAAATCAAGGGTCCAAATTAAGCCCCATTGATTTCAGTGAGAATTTATTAAGTTAATTAATTAACAATCTGAATCCAAGTTCAATAAGTATAAAGTGGATTTTAATAGATAAAGAATCAATGTGGTCCAAAATGGCCTTGCCCACAATCTACTATCTTCTAGGTCAAATGGAATGCAACTCCATTTTCAACTAGTTCAAATGTGGGACAGGGTGATAGTGAAACATCATATATACCAGTGTTTGGATTTCACTTAATATACTGTGGAATACAGCCAGTAGATTTTAACATGCTATCCTAACATGTTATGATAACCACATGTTATAAAATTTATTTCCTAAGTCATATCCCCACCAAAAATGTATTTTAATGAATAAGTATGTGACTAAGACAGATTTGTTCATGGCAACAGGGCTAAATTTCTTATTGTTCATAGCAGTATACAATTCACTGCAGTGAACTCTTAGTAAAATTCTTATAAAATTAATAAATTGGTTACATGTGATTCTGATATTAGTGCTACCTGTGTTTAATATTGCTGGGCATTGATTGTAATGCAATTCATTCAGCTTTTCTGCAGTAAAGTTGTAACTCTTCATTTTCCCAAGGAGCTAGCAAGCTGTACTATGCAGCACCATCACCATGCACAACCCATACTTTTGTTTTTTCTTTCCATCCGGCTTTGGGGGAGTCCCTCCTGCAACTGAATAACACCTCAATAATTGATAAAACAAAATTTGCATGTCTAGAGATTTTCTCTCACTTCACCTTACAAAGTGATTTGATAGAGAGACACAACTCAAATATGAGCCATAATTTTCATTCCATCCTTTTTAGGTTTCATTTCTAAACCTTTTACTCAATGAACCCTGAAACAATTAGTTATCCTGGGATAGAAAAAAAAAACCCCAATATCCTAAATGCATTTCCTAAAAGGCCACATTCAGCTCATCAGCACTCATTTTCCATTTTCCAAGGCAGATGGAATTAAGGAGTAAAATCAGCGTTTTAAGCCTGTCAGTGACTAAAGGTCTTGGAACACTTCAAATAGATTTGGCGCTACTCAGTTTGTAGTTTAGCTCTTGAAACATGGAACATAGCTGTGTAGCTTTTTATCAAGGGAAGTTGCATATTCTTAGTGTAAAATCTCACTTGGACTAAAAATTTTGGACTTTGGTTTGGGCTTTTTTATAGAAAACACAAAATACTACTGTCTTTAGGAATGATATTGTTAATCACTATAGGCTTACAGCCAGCAAAATGCTGTAAGAGAAATAAATAAAATGATACATTACTTTTTGTGGGACAATTAAAATTCAGCACTTCATTAAGCAGTAATATATGCTTGGGGTATTTAGGGAATGTTAATTCCAAACCAAGATTCTCAGTGAGTCTTTCTTCACTTCCATCTAGCTTCAGCATATTCTCCAGATATTATAGCTTTTATTCTTTATCTTTAGCCTTTATGTTGCTTTCAATAGTAAAATAGTTTTTTTTTCTCTTATCTCCATGTAAGCTTTACAATCTGGTTGCAATCTGACCTGCTTTATTGACTGTTCTGTCCATGGTGTAGTCAGATTTGAGATCAGTTTAACCCCTATGGATCACTATAATCTGGGGCAGGCATGGCAATCTCCCACTTAAGATTTATCTTTTACAACCATTGTCTTTTATACAAGAGGAGAGTCCAATTCTTTTCAACCTAGCTTTCCATGTCTATCAGGTCTCCAAGCTAATTGTCAGTGCAAAGACCTGAATTGGCTTAAAAGTCACTGAATAAAAGTGATGTGGATGAATAGTGAAATGCAAAAGAAAGAGCCAGCTTTCTCTCCCACTGCTTCATAATACAATTCTCCCTGTGTCTATCAGTTACTTTTGAACATGGGGTTAATGCTAAACCCCTATCTCAAAACAACTGAACTATCAATCTACATCAGTGGATAAGTTGCTTTTGAACTCAACTGTGCAAAATATTTGCAACAAGTCAAAGAGAACTTTGGTGGTTAAACCTACCAATCTAGCTATCTGTCAAAAGCCTTCTTCTTCTCCCCATCCTCACTCCATATCAAGGAGATTGAATTTATGGGTGTTTTCTGGCTAGTAAGGCTGATGGAGAAATCCAAGGGAAACCTTGTCCTTCACGTGCCTTGTACAATATAAATAAGGACAGCCCAAGTTATTTGTGTTTATGGTAAAATTAATCGGATGGGGTGGGGCACAAATTTTTGTTGATATAGTTTTCTACCATTTTAAGGACTGTTGAATATTATTTTAACTTGGATTGAGAAAGAATAACAGAGTAAGAGAGTTGGAAGGGACTTTGGAAGTTTTCTAGCTCAACCCCCTGCCCAGGCAGGAAAACCTATACTATTTCAGACAAATGGTTCTACAATCTCTTGTTAAAAATCTCGTGTTGTAGCATCCACAACTCTAGAGGCAAGTCATTCCACTGATTGATTATTCTAAAGAAATTTCTTCTTAGTTTTAGGCTGCTTCTCTCCTTGATCAGTTTCCATCCATTGCTTCTTGTCCTGCCTTCAGGTGCTTTGGAGACTAGATTGACTCACTCATCTTTGTGGAAGCCCCTGATTTATTGGAACACAGAACCCAATATAAGTTCAGATGATATGGCAGGTGGGTGTGGGGCTGTATTTTTCACCAGTCATGAAAGAAAACTCCTTACCTCTTGGAACAAAAACTATTTCACAAGTGCTTTAAAAAGGTGAAAGAAGCTGCTGTCAGAATGAAAGCAGAGGAAGAGGGGAGTATAGAGGAAACATGTATGTAGATGACTGCTGGCCCTATTTTCTTCATTTTTGCCAGGTGTTAAGGAGTGGCAAACCAATAAATCCTTCCTACTTAATTGACTTCCTCTTGACTTTGGTTTCTGTCATTACAGCAGTTAGAGATTTTCTTTACCTCTTCTCTAACTTATCACTGCCTTGGTTTCTTGCGACTGAAGCTCCACTGGCCACCTAGGCTTGGAATCTCAGTTGCCATCTCATTCTATCGGGTGGAGCAGGTTAGAGAAAGCTGGACTAGGAAATGATATTTTAAAAATAACTTTTATGTTTTTGGGGGTGTGCAGCTATAATAGCTGTCTGCATCAAATTTGAGATCACATCAAAATAATTATTTGTGCATAGTGATATCCTCATGTTCCAGCTTGAAGGATGCATATCTTGGTGTCTTACAGAACTATAAGTCATGGTTTTGGTATAACCATTTGTGACTTCTTATACCTTTTACTGCTATATCTTCACTTTATACTTTTGGGTAGAGCAATAACTATTTTGAGGCCATGAGAAAGAGGAAAATCCAAAAAAAGCAGCCCCTTTATTAGGTCAATTGAACTTTTTTTAAAAAAAAAAATTTCACAGTGTCTGTCCCTGCTTTAAATCTTTTATTTCCTCCAAAAGGGTTCTTATATAACCATTGTCAACAGAAACAATTTTGCATAGAATCCTTTATGGCAGGCTTTGCGGTTACTGCATAGTACAAGGTGTTCACTGTGGCAATGTGACATGCACAAATCATTCAGTCAAGTGTGATGAGCTGAAGCTCCTTTTTCTGTTCCTTCTCTTCTGTAGACCAGATCTACCATCTGTTAGATGTGTTGATTTGCAAAACATGTAAAAGGCTTGGTCAGCAGCTGCATGGTTGAATAATTGCTCAGTCATAACCAATTATGAAATCACACATTGAAAAGTTTAGAATTATTTCCCTCATTAACTTTCCCTCTCCAATATGCCAATGTGCTAAAGCTTAATGCAATGTACTTTAGCTATTATGTATGAATTGGGACAAAATGACTTATGGTATATGGTATACTACACCATATCATAAGTGTGTATGAACAGGCTGCTTTAAACACAAAGCATGGCCAAAGTGAGATATGGGAATCTACTCACGACATTAATGTGACCCAGAACATCATGGTCTGGTTTTAATTTAACACAATATGAATCCAGTCATTTGGGCTTATTTATTAAATCAGGGCTATGGACACCATGTAAGAAACTGCAAGGAAGAAAGGGACTAAACTCTAGGCAGAGACCACAAACAATGGGAGATGTATTTGTTATTAGCTGATCTCATAAATGGTAATTCAGGACGAAGAAATAGTGAAAAGAGATACTGCCTTAAGAAAATCAGTAATATAAAGACAGATGGAGGTTCTGATCCTGTACTGTCTGCGCTTCCTTTGGCTGAAATCACCTGATGTAATTTCAGCTCAAAGCTGCTATGAGGAATGGCCCAAGGTACTGTGATGCTTAGGGGTAAAGGCTCTAAGGCACTCACCTGTTAACCCTTCTCTATCTCCCAATTCAGTTCACTGACTCTCTCCTATATACAAACCAGTCAAAAGATTTATTTCTTATCCTGCCTTTTCTTTAGGAGCTCACAGTGGCATACCTAGCACTCTTTCCTCCCATTTTCCAATGACAACAATGCTGCAATATGTATTGGACTAATACCTGCATCTCATTCTCTTAGACCAATAATGTAACCCTGTGTTTCTCAGCCTTGGCAGCTTTTAAGATATGTACTGTTTACTGGGGAATTCTGGGAGTTGCTCCACCCTTCTTAAACATGTCAAGGTTGAGAAACACTGCTTAAACCCCTGGACTGGACTGACTCCTCTAGATGAAAATGGTAAAAGTGAATAGTCTGGAAATATTTCTAAACATATAGATTTGAGGAGGGGGGTATTTTGGAAAATGAAAAAGAACCAGATTTTTGGTATGGAATTATATCAGTGATCTTTTGTGTGCAAAAATAAATGTCCCAGCAATAAGTTCATAGCATTATGCCACTAGATGGGGATAAAGCTGTTTTAATGATGTGAAGCATCCTCTGTTGTGCTACCGCCATCTAGCAGGCTTTTGGGGGAAAAATAAAGTTTTATTGCTTTTTTTTAAAGCGATGATGCTAAAAGATGGGCTAGCCCAAGTGACCAAAAGCCTACTTTAGGTGTGGATTGAGATGACAGCAGAATGGGACCAAGATGCCACCTGATATCCTTCTGATTTACATTTCAAGCAGCTCAGTCCTTGGAATGGACCTCTTGTTTAGCTTTGTTAAGTAACCACATAAACTACTTATATAGGCAGCCTCTGAGGTCAGCACATCATGGATGCCCTATGATATAGCTAAGGGATCTGGTTTAAGATGAATGGCATTGCTGCTGCTGTCACCACTAGATGAGGAATGGGGAGGGATTGGGGAGAGATGCTATGCATTTTCCTCCAGCTTCTGGAAGTAATATTTTTGGGTCATTCCTACTTAAAAGTAGCTGCTCTCAGCTCATAATGTTTCTCTCTCTGCCATCCTACTTACAAAGCTACCAAGAGAGTGTCACATTGTTCTGGCTCAGATACCAGATATTGAACAATCAAGTCAAATCAATCAATGCTGGCCAAGAGGAGAATTAAAAAAATAAAATGGTTTTTTTACCATTTAAATGGAATCTGGATTTGAAATATTATGAATGCTGTAGAACTGCATAAGTTGCAGAAAAGATTATCTAAAGGAAGGGTATATGCAGGATGGAGCATATACTTTTCCACAAAATTTTACCATCCAAATATTTAAAAATTTAGAAAAAATGTGATTATAAAATGGGGGCATGAATGTAGCTTTCTTCTTTCTACTGTAATATTTGTCATCATGAAACTATCTTTCCTAATCTGGCTGCACATCTGCATTCCTGCTTTCCTAAACTGGCTGCACATCTGCATTCCCTAACCAACAAGTGGATGTACTATCTGAGATTCAAAGGAACAGTAGTCCAACATGGTTGGAAAAGCACGTTATTGGAAAAGGCTGACTTCCAGGAGACACCAGTGAAACAGATAAGATTTAGGATAGGACAGTAGATTCAGGACAGAACCAGCAAAACAGTCATTAATACAATGTCTAGTTAATTATTTGTTATACAAGTCCTCAACTTACGACTACAGTTGAGCCCCAATTTTTTGTTGCTAAGTGAAACAGTTATTAAGACTTTTGCTCCATTTTACAACTTTCCTTGCCATAGGTGTTAAGTGAATCACTGTGGTTGTTAAGTTAGTAACATGGTTGTTAAATGAATCTAGCTTTCCTCATTGACTTTGCTTGCCAAGATTGCAAATGTGATCGCCTGACAGCTGGGGTTCTGCAAGCGTCATAAATGTGAGTCCATTGCCAAGCATCTGAATTTTGATCACATGGCCAAAGGGATGCTACAGCGATTATAAGTGTGAAAAAAAGTCATAAGTCACTTTTTCCAGTGCTGTTATAACTTTGAATAGTCCCTAAATGAATGGTTATAAGTCGAGGCCTATCTGTATTTATATTTTTCTGAAGCTCTCTATAGCATATATAGTTCTTTTCCTTCCTCTTTTATCCTCACCACAATCCTGTGTAGGCTGGAAGAACTTCAAAGTCAGCCCTGAATTACATTTGAAACATTACTATAAGCTGCTCCAATCAAAATAATGCTCATTATACCTCACAGTTTCTGCTTTTTGCTATTGATTATATTAAATTTGGAAAGGATAAATCATGGTGGCTTAATTTATTTTGGGGGTTTGATACTGAGAGGCCATTTGATTCTCAGTATCTGTTATTGATGGAGTAGAACATGGCTATTATTTTCTCCTTTTTAATTTTCCAGAGAGTCTGGTTGGCTACTAGGGGAATTAAACCAGCCATAAATTTCAATCCTTATATTTCCTTGTTTGGGCACTAAAGTTTGGAGATGTATCACCTGCATGCCTTTAAGCCTACCTGGCGTAGGTGTGCCTTACAAAATACCAGACTATTGATGTGGGACAGGCACCAAGGTTGCATGCCAGGCCTTACAGAGTTTGTCTGTGTTTATGATAATCTTAACCATAGCTATGATAACATCAGCCCATTATCAGCACAAATACTGTTGTGACTCATTTGACAGGTTGATCTTGTGTTACTGAAGTTTGGCGACTAACAGCTTAACCACTCACTTGATTATTTCATTCAGGCAGTTTTTAGGAGGTTTGGGACACTTTATTTCATCACTTCTATTGTGGGAAAATGAAAAAAATGTGTTATTTTCTCTCCTTTTCTTACACACCCTTTTCAAGGAAACATTTCATCTCTGCCAGTAATTGCAGTTAATTAACATTTGTAGTAAGGGAAGGTATTGGTTGAAAACGAAAAACTAAAGTTGAATAAAAGACAGCAGCTCACAATCGAGAAAACTGGGCTACAGATATTGCCAAATTCTTGGGTTTCATGGAGAATTGATAAAAGTAAAGAATCAGCAGGTTTTGGAAGGAAGCTTCTAGCATATTGTAGATTATACAGGATAAAAAAAAGCTGAATTAGAAATTTATAAGGGAAACATAATACTAACTACTTATCTGTAACTCCAGTCACTTGTAAATGTTTAAGATTGGACTCAGTGGGCAGAGCTCCATTGAGAATCTGCTATAGCTTAGAGCAGAGGTGTGAAACTCAATTTTATTGCTGGCTGCATCACAGTTGTATGAGGGCTATCCACAAAATAGATTACCTTTTCATCTGTAGCAAGAAGGGGCAGAGCTAGTGCAGCCATCTTTGGTCTGTGCATCCACCGCTCAGTCTGCATCGTCATGCTAGTGGGAGGTTCGTATCATTGCCCGTTATTTCACAGCAAACGTTTGAAATGTGTGCTGCAATTGAAAAT
>JAEANM010006033.1:0-18968 GCA_017656035.1 Myanophis thanlyinensis
ATGCCATCTGGTCCTGCTGCTTTCCTGATGTTCACTCTCTTGAATTCTCTCCATACTTCGTGTTCTGAGATGGTGGGCACGAATTCTATTTCTATTTCCTGGCCTCTCAATTCTCTCTTTCTCTGATTTCCCGAAGTCAGTGCTTGACTGCATTTTCTGTTCTGATTTTTTGCTACTCTCTCCTTTGGTTGTAGCTTAATACTCTTCTGATGAGACTGGTCAGGTGCTTGTCTGAGGCACCTAAGGCATGTGAAATAGACAAAGCATTTTTTTTACCATGTTTTGTGGCATGTCAGATGTTTTAATTTAGTATATCAATTAGCATTTCACTTACATGTGATCAGTATTATAGCTGGCATGGAAATAAAGATGAGGTAGAAGACTCAGAAAATCAAACCTATTATTAGACTAAAACATGCTGAAATGGTTTTTTAAAGGATTTATTAAGCCTAGTGGAATGGGAATGACCATTGGAAGAAAGAAATGTAGGGGGGGGGGAAGCTTTCAATCACTGTAGAAGAAATAGGATCTGAGACATTACTGGAAGAAAAAGGCACATTGTGGTACACAAAACAGGAAAGTGAATCCTGAAGGCAGAGAGAATGTGGCTTTTATCTAAGAAAAAAAACCAGTGATTTATTTCTATAAAGAACAGAAAGAAACCTATGCAGGCTGGACCCTTCAAATGTAAAAGTTTTCTGTCTTTTAAGAGGCAATGATCAGAATTAACCTTCAGGGCTCCTGAAGTCCTCAATAATGCCCAAGGAGCTGCTGATCCAGTCCTACAGAGGAATTATTGAGTCAGTCATCTGCACCTCTATAACTGTCTGGTTTGGTTCTGCAACCCAACAAGACAAATACAGACCTCAGCAGATAATTAGAACTGCAGAGAAAACAATTACTATCAACCTGCCTTCCATCGAGGACCTGTATAACACATGAGTCAAAAAGAAGGCTGGGAAAATATTTAAGGACCAGCCACATCCTGGACATAAACTGTTTCAACTCCTACCCTCAAAAAGACATTATAGGGCACTGCACTCAAGAACAACTAGACACAAGAACAGCTTTTTCCTGAACGCCATCAGTCTGCTAAACAAATAATTCCCTCAGCACTGTCTAACTATTTATTAAGTCTGCATTGCTATTATTGTTATCATTCTATCACCCACCCACCCCACTATGACTATAACTTGTTGCTTGTATCCTTACGATTTATATACTCTTGGCCATTGGAAGATAATTAGAAGATACAACAGAACCAATTTGGTCTAGTGGTTAAGAAACCAGGCTAGAAAGTGGGAGAGTGTGAATTCTAATTCCACCTTTTCCATTCAAATCAGCTTGGTGACTTTGGACCAGCACTGGATTTAAACCACAGCACTGCATATTCTGAATGAACAGCAGAATTTTTTCCAATAAAACCAGTTCAGTAAAGGACCTTGATATTTAAAGGAGTATAAGCTCTCCTTCATTGGATATATTCAAGCAGTTTGAATATCCAGGCAGATTCTCAGTCGTCCAGGTCATGGCTGTCCCAAAGATCCTTTTTCTGACTGAACTGATGAAGCTTCTTTGATGAGAAGCAAAATGTCTTCAAGGAAAAACAAAAAAAATCCAGAGTTGAATTAAAAGAAATCTCAGTATCTTGGTTCATTTTGTTTAGACTTAATTATGCTTTTATTTACACACATACTCTGACCTAAGGATAATTATGGTTTATTTTATATTATGGAGCAATAGAAAACTCATTTTCCAGTGTTCAGACAATATTGCACCATTCATGCAAATGTAGGGCAGTTCTAAACATGGTCAGTTGTTGCTCATTGTTGCAACCTGACTACTGCAATGTTCTCTACATGGGGTGAAGTTAGAAAGAATGTGTAAGTTGCATCAGGAAAGGCTAATTGAAGTGCCAGGTTTTCCCTGTGGGCTGTTTTTTTTTTTTGGGGGGGGGGGTTGTCACTGGGTTTATTGTTTTTGTTACGGTATATATATGTGGTTTTGTTTTTGATTGTAAGCCACCCATAGTTTGATTTAAGATAAGTGGCTATACATATTAAATAAATAAACGGAACCACATTTAAGGACTTCCCAGAATTTTCAATCAGTTCAAAACAAGGCAGTAAGGCAGCTAATAGGTAAAATGTTATTGAGCATTTCAGCCAGTGCTTAAAGATACATCTTAATGCTTTCCAAAACTTGGCACCTTTAGGATGTGTGGATTTCAGCCCCTGGAATTCCCCAGCCAACTACCAGCAACAGCTAAGAGACCCTCCAGCCGACAATAGAATCCTGACACTGGGCTGGGTCAATTTTCCCTCCCCTGATGTTCAGTTGTAATATGTTCTCACACCAGTGCTGCTCTCATCCCCCTGGACAGAGAAATGCCTTTTTAGAACTGTAGATGCTTCATCAGGAAAAAACAAATAAAGGATTTTTGCTTTACATTTTTTGCTTTGTATCAGCTCCTTGGTTTCCATGATATTGATAGATGGTGTGGTACAAGAAAGGGGCCCAAATGCCAAATTGCTTGTGTACCAGCATTCATTTACTAATTTATTGCATTTATATACTGATAAACTTACAAAAGATTCCCAGTGATTAATAGCAATAAATAATAATTTAAAACAACTAGTGTTTCGAGGCAATCCTCAAAGATAGCCCTATATGGAATACATTGCAGTAATATCTAAACAAGTCAGTTGTATGAATTACAACTGAAAGATAGCAATAGCACTTAGACTTATATACTGCTTTATAGTGCTTTACAGCCCTCTCTAAGTTGTTTACAGTCAGCATATTGTCCCCAACAATCTGGGTCCTCATTTTACCCACCTCGGAAAGATGGAAGGCTGAGTCAACCTTGAGCCTGGTGGGATTTGAACTGCCAAATTGATCCTTCTGATCCAGATAGCTAAAGCTGGGCAAAGGCTTGGTCATGTCCTCCACCTGATCATGGTCCTGTCTATTGTCATGATGGACTCAGATCTGGAGTCGGAGGAGGGGACTGATGATGAGCAGCTAATGCCAGAGCCAATTTCAAAAGTACTGATAGATGAGCAGCATCAGCAGGCAAAGAAGGTAGAGCAATACTGCAAGCAGCAGCCACAGCTGCCATTGCCCTATGAAGATGTGGCATGGAATTATTTCCTCCTCCCTCCCAATGCAAGAGTTCAACACTCAACAGCAAAGAGAGTAGAACAAAGGTGTTCTGTCTGTGAGACTGCTTGCACAGGAGTCTTGCTCTGTTAAATGAACTACACCAGAGCCATTTCTATTAAAATGGAGCAGTAAGCACAAGCTCCCTGTTGACAACAAACCACCCATGAATTCCCACTTCATGTGCCTTGATTTGTAAACTTTGCAACCCTGACTTTGAATCTGGATTGGCTGACTAATCTACTACAAGTTTGACCCTTGGACTTCACCTAATGAAGTTCCTGCTATGTGCCACTTTGATTTGGAACACTTGTAAGCCAAACTTGCTGATGTTTTGGGAGAATTTACCTCTCTATTGTAAGTGTGTGTGTTTGCAAGCCTCCTTTAGTAAAAGGAACAAACCATACCTTTGTGTATTGGTGTGTCCTTGGCCTGGAACAGAATACCTGCCTATTTAGAAATAGCTGGCAGTCTAGGATTCTCAGTCCTTTGTGGTAGACCTGACTAAAAAAATCAAAACTATGAATGCTAACACTAGTTTTATTATAGGATGACAGGCATAGATTAAATCAAATTATATTTCTATTTTGGATTCAAGTTTCCAAAAGTTTCTTTTATCTCACCATTATCTTCTTTGCAATTCTTCCTTGTGTTCTTTGGTTATTCCTTTGGTCAGTCACATGCAGCAATTAAAACCTTTCACATACCAGGCCTCACCCACATTTAATTGTTTCACAATTGTCTCCCTTTGTTCTGTTCCTCATTCTCAGTTGGTAGAGTCTTTTCAAGCAACTCTCATCCAACCATCATACAATATTCCAACAAAATCCTTCTGTCATTGTCTACAAAACCGATAGCCATCATCTTAAAGAAAATAAATTTGGGGTTTGGGGTTATTTTGGGCTGCCTCCTAACCAGAATTCTCCATGATATTGTGGGCAAAAGTTAGAGGAGAAATGATATATATACCATCTGGAGCTCCTAAAAAAAAGGCAAGTAATAAATGTAACAGATAATTAAGTAATTAGGATATTCAGTAGACTTTGCATATTTTTAAATTATCAACCTCCTTTCACACACCTACTCCCAAATTGCCAGTGGGATGTTGTGTAACAATGGACAAGTGTTCATTGACATGTGTATAGGCAAATAGATGAAAGAAGAAGAGGAATGCTAATATATTTCTATTTCTCCTGTACTAAAAATCTGTTGTTTTTAGGCACAAATCCAGAGGAGCCTGAGGATTATGAATAGGATGAGGACGCAGTTATTGACAAGTTTCAAATTAGAAGAAAGGAGCCCTGAGTAGCTAATAATTGTCTGTAATCAGCTATTGGATTAAAACAACTTTCACTGGCTGATGTTATCTGTTAGTCCTAGATTTACAACCATAGGCATTGCCATACACCTATCACTTGATGTCTAAATAGATCTGTAAATAGTAAAAATAGCCCTGATCAATTCGAGGCACATGCTGAAATGGGTTGAGAAAGATAGAAACACTGGTGTTTTGGAAGATGGCTAAATGTCTTTAGGCCTTTACAAACCTATTTTATGCTGTTTTTGTAACCAAGATTTGTGACTTAGGATAAACAGATTTAATAGAGAGTTTATAATCTAATTGTTTTCTTGTTTTCTGATGAATTATCATTTATTATCAAAAATGTTATTAAAAGGTATATTTTATGGAAAGACTAATGTCATGAAACCCTCTCTTTAATTCTTTCTTTTAAATATAAAACAGAATTACAGGAATGTAATTTTCGTGGAATAGTGGTGAGGAAGTGGCAAATGCTTAACCTATTTTAACTGCATGTAAACTTTTACCTCTTCCAAGATGATCAAAAATAGCACTTTTTTCTATTCTGGGTTCTATTTATATATTTATAACCATACATATAACAGCTAAATTTGTGTGTGGGAACAGCAACCTGGGAATGGTTTTAAGTGCTCTGCTGGCCTTCAATTAGAATCATGGCTTTTTCATTTAGGAAAATAGTATATGTCTGCTACATATAACTGTCCAAGTCGGTTACTTGAAACATCCAAATTTTGTATAGGGTGAGAAATTGGTATCACCAAACAACAAGTTTTTTTTTAAACTGCATTAATGGAGACTTATCAAAAATGAAGTGTGTCTTCTCACATTTCTCCAGGAAAGATATAATATATACAGTATAGTAAATATATTACAATGGGCCATGGTGTCTTGAATTTCACATGATTCTAGGCTTTAAGTGCCCAGGCTATATGAAATATTCAGAAATATCCCTGAATAGGATTCCTGAATGTCAGGAGCTAGTAGCATATAGCCACACTTTTACTATTAGCATAATCAACAAAATAGTGGAAAAATAGAAAATATAAAATATGTTCTGTATTTTATGAAAATCTATGAAAACATATTTCCTGCTCACCTAGCAATTTGAAAGCATGCAAATGCAAGTAAATAAATAGGTACCATTTTGGTGGGAAGGTAACAGCTTTCTGTGCACCTCATGCTGCCCACATGACTATGGAAGGATCTTAGGATGACATTGGCTCCCACAGCTAAGAAACGGAGATGAGCGTGGCCCCGTAGAGTCAGAAATGACTGGACAGAGGAAACCTGTACCTTATGCTTATTTGTTTATGCAATGATTTCAGAAGCCATTGCTTTTATTTCAAAGTACAAATCACTGGATTTTATTATTATTATTTTATTATAACCTTGAAAAATGGGTTAATGGTGATGTGGGATGCCTTACAAAATGAAATATAAGTGTGGGTGGGAGCAGATGCATGCTTTGGAAGTGTGCTCAGCAGCTCAGAAAGAATAAATGATAAGTGAGGTGCAGTATATACAACATCCCAAGAAACCCAAGGAGATAGTGTGCATCAGCTTTTGGAGTTTTCCTGTGCTGCTGGTTGTAGAGCTTTAATGTTTATGCCTATAAACTGCCAAGTGTGATTGGCAAATGCTTAGCAAGAGATGCTTTGCTCTCCACAGAAGTACCAATGAGATTCCTTTTTAAACTTTCAAAGCAGCCACATATTTTGTTTTCATGCTCACATCTGCCAAAGCACTATGTCAGCATTCCGAATAATGCATCCTCCAAAAGCAGAACTCAGAAGCAGGTAGATTCCTCAATGAACATGTTTATTGGATACATCATATCGGCACAGCCAGTGAAAAACCAACGCTAAAAGTTTCTGTAGTTTTAGCCTAATTAAAAGAGCAAATATTTCCCTCCCCAGATGTCACCGATCACATTGTCCAATGGAAGTAGCTGCTGATTGCTTGATCACTCCTCTCCTCTTTCAATTGCCACCTGTTGGGATGACCTTGGTTCCCACAAGAAAACTATTTGTTTTGACTGTTCCCTTCCCCCTTCCAGAGTTCGTGGTAACTATGAGGCAGCAAAAGATGGCTTCAGCCAGGTTCGCTTCAGAGTTGATACACTATTTCTGAATGCCTTGCAAACCCATATTGTCCAAAGTCATATGGGAGTGAGTGCCATAAACATTTTAAAGATAATAATGCTTTATTTCTGCTAAATGGGTGTTTTGTGACTGGTTATGTCTTTCATAGCAGTCATTTTAGCAATAGCAGTAGCACTTAGACTTATATACCACTTCACAGTGCTTTACAGCCCTCCCTAAACAGTTTACAGAGTCAGCATATTGCCCTCAACAATTTGGGTCTTCATTTAACCCACTTCTGAAGGATGGAAGGCTGAGTCAACCTTGAGCCTAGTGAGATTTGAACTGCCAAATTGTAGGTAGCCGGCAGCAGAAGTAGCCTGCAGTACTGCACTCTAAACACTGTGCCACCATGGCGCATTCTCATTTTATGAGAATGCCTATAAAGATCTCTTTTTAAAAATACCAAGTCCAGCTCACTGTAATTCAGAAGAATAACGTGGTTATCTTAAGAGTGTAAAATAGACCAGTTCTCTTAGAAACATTTTACACATTTCACAATCATTAAAAATTTGGAATGGTCACAGAATGTGACCTTTGTCCATAAGCTGCAGTCCACTATATTTATATAATATACATTTATTCAATTTTAACATAAATCTTTAATTTCCCTTTAGTATAACCCCCCCAAAGGTTAATGTGCAATGGTTTGTTGTTAAGAAATCTAAAAATAACATTGGTATAAGATTTAAACCACTCAGATAATCCAGGGCAGCCAGTGGAGGCTAGAGAGCTAAATTCTAGCTTAGTTATCAGGTTTGTTGATAAAAAGATGACAGAGATGCTATGAGCTCCCAACAATGGACAATATTGCAAAGTGAATAGGATGCTATGCCCTATTTATCAGAGTTAAGATGCATTTTGCATTTTGCTAATGGTTAAATGCATGATCTAGAATCTATATGATGTAATCTATGTGAGAATACATACATTTGTTCTCACTATCCAAGGCTGAATTCCTTGTTAAGATCCAAGCAGCTATTCTGCTGCAGTGGAACAAAATTAATAGATTGACTGTTCTCTCCATCTCTTAAAATACTAGAATTGATGGGTGCTAGATTTTAAAGTTATGATGGGTACTAGGTTTCAAAATTCAGAGTATGCAAGGAAAAGGACAGAAGCTTTGGCTACATGTCTTGAAAGCTTTTGGAAGGTAAAACTACTTTTTTTTTTCTATCAGCTGTTTTCCAGATATGTGAAACAGATTGCAGATTCTCTAACAGATTGCAGAATTTTCTAGCTAAGTAATCTGCAAACAGTAATCCAATAGTTTTGTAAAACACCAGGTTGGCGGAGGTTGGGCTTGATAGACTTGTGTAGGTTAATTCCCTCAATATTCAGTTATTATCCATGATCACAACATGGTTTTCTTCTTTGGAAGCATATGCTTCAGTAATGACAAGCTGTTGACTCTAGCCCATTATGGCTGGGCAATGCTGGAGACAGATTGTTGAAGCCATTGTATTCTGGTAGCATCATTCAGTTGGGTTATTTATTTTAAAGCACCATTAAATACATTAGGACATCTCTGTCATGTAAAAGATTTACCTTTAATGTGTGCTAATGCATTTGGTAGCATTATATAAATGAATGTTTAATTAAATACAATAGCCAACACAATAAAGGTTGCTCACCTGTATTACAAACCAAAGCAGTATAATAAGGGGTTAAACAATTGTCCATAATATTCTAAAACAAGACTCAATCTTATCACGCTATTTCTACAATGTCAGTATTAGTACAGCAGAGTGATCTTAAAATTATAGGCAAGAGCTTCACAATAAAGGCATCAGCTAGTTTAAAAAGTCAAGATGGTGACTATAGCCATACAATTGAAGCCCTGATCGCTTTTTTCTTTTTGTTATAATCTTGATACATTATATTGTTCAATATTTCAATAACTACCCTATACTTACTATTGTATTGATGGCATACAGCATTGCAATTTTGACTAAAGGAAATTATGTAATTTTATCTTATGCAAGCTTTTTTCCAATGCAGTGTTATATGCCGAGGATAGAGTTAGGTGAAAAAGATGATTTGCTATGGTGACTTCTAATGGGAACAGATGAAAGAAGAAGTTATATGACTGACAATAATGTTGAATATTATGAATGTTGAATAATGTTGAATATTTCGTACTCCCCCTCCCCATGGATCTAACTATTTAATATCTTCACCTGGATGACACCATTTTTCAAGAGATGAGAAAAGACTGATTGATGGTGTTTTACAATGAAGGTGTCACTGCTGAAGAATCTTTCCTCAAAAGAAAAGTAGCTGGGATTTAATTTTAGCAGTAGCTGAAAATTGTGATGACAAATGTTATTTTTCTGCGTTTAACTGTATGATTGGCTATTTCTGTTTTCTGTTTTTTTCTGTTTTCCTTTAACCCACCACCGTACTGAAAGTTTAATACTTTGGAAAAAAATTATTAAAAGCAAAATTAAAACATTTTAAATGCAGACATTCATTTCTGCTTATAATAAAAGGTGTGTTGGGTATGTTTGCCAGCTTGAGTTATTTCTAAAATAATAAAGGTGAGATACAAATAAATAATTTCTAGCATGTGCTTAAAGTTTTTATGTGTTTGTTTGTTTTATTATTTATATTCTATTTAAGATTTTAACTTTAAGACAACTTTTTCAACATATAACAGATGCATCTACAATTGTTAGCCTGGATGGGTGGTGTCAGTCTATTGCCTGAAGCAACTACTCTGTTGCTTTCAGTAGTGGAGATCTATCATGTAGAGAAGCTGGGCAGAAATGAGGCAGCAGTTGATACCTGGTAGGCCTCATAGCTGAATAGTGGCTTCCTTTCTCTCCCCATCCCCATCCCCTGTAAACCTAGCATGTTCTAATAAATTACAAGCGATCATTTTTCTCTATCATGTTCAGCACTGTTTCCTAACCTTGATAACTTTAAGATGTGTGGACTTCAACTCCCAGAAATCTCCAGTTGACATGGGAGTCGATGTCCATACATATATTATAGTAGCAAAGATTGAGAAATACTCAAGGTGTATTGGAAGTCATATTTAAATTATAGCATTGGGCAAAATTATTTCTGGGTGTGTTTCAGTTATAGTTACAGCTTACATTCAGAGAGACCCAAAGAGTTGTTTTTATATATATTAAATGCTAAAAGATATAGAGACAAAAGGGAGACTTTTTTTAAAAAAAAGGTGAAAAGAGAGTCTCTTTCTGAAGAGATTACAAGGAATTAGTGCAAAATCATTCTTCCTTGACAGTATTGAATGATGCTGAGAGATCCAACAGAAACAAAAGAGAATTCTCCTTAATTAATCCCCAGTATAAACCACCCACCAATGCCACTCAGGCTATCTATGTTTCTTTGTCCAATCTCAAATTAACACTGAAAGGGGCCAATTAATCTTCATTATCAAATAAAGCTTGGGATTTAATTGTTACTAATGATTCTAAGGTATTGTTTGGAAAAATTCTGTTATTGAATACTGTATTCAATAGACATCTAGAACCTTAAGATCGAGTTACCCAGCCCTGAAGAAAACACCCACCTCCTATACCATCTAGTTTCTTTTTGGTAGATTTTTATCACAATTCATAAAGGTCCAACAAGCAAGCAGTTGACCCTACTCCTCTAAGAGATTTATCCTATATTCAATTAAACAAGAATGAGCTCATTCATAAAAACTGAGAAAGTGTCCAACTCATTTACCACTCCAATGAATACACTCTTAATGAATATGAGCTACCGGCATATGCCCTGGTCTGCTAGATCTAGGGCAATGAGAGTTTTCATCCATTTCTGTATGAATGTTCTGAATGGATCCATTTCTGTTCTGGATGTTGGTCTATGCCTCCTGCTTTTTTTTCTGAATCATATATTTCCTATGTCCAAAAATATGTCCATTAAGTTTTGTGAAATCAAGCTTCCTTGAAATTCTAGCGCTTCACATCGTTTTAGAAATATTTACTCCACTGATCCTGACCATAATTTCTGAAAAGCTTTTAGGATCAGGAGAGCAGCTTTCCACATATTGCTGTCTCTGGTTATACTGGATGGGAGTATATTAAATTAGGAGATGCTGTACAAGAATTTCTGATTCATTGGTTTTGAAAGTTTGCTCAAATATGGAATGGGTTTAAATATACAAACATGACAAGCAAAAAAAATGAGAGCCATAAAATAATATTCCAGTGTGTTTTACCTTACATTTGAAACACAGAGATACCTATGGGATTCTGGACAAATCTTACATTATCTTTTTAATTCCTTAACATACTAAACAACACAGAATGACGAGGAAAAAAAACCTTTTTGAGCATTATTGTTCATATTCATTATGGCCTCAAAGAAAATACAGACTGGTTCCCAGCAGAAAGATATTCTGGCTAATGAACAAGACCTATACTTGATCTTTGCCATTTTGTATTTCAGATTTACAAGGGTTGTCCTTAAGGAGTTTAACAAAGGATGTTTGTAAATGATCACAAAAGCCGTGTGTGTTTGGAATTGTAACAACTTACTAAGCAGGCAAGAACTTGAATAAAAGATCCAATGAAAATTAATCTGGTTGTGGAAAAAAATACTCTTCTTCATACACATGGCAGGCCTTTTCAAGTGCCCATTTGAATTAGCAATGAATTCATGCTTTATTAATGACTCAGATCAATAGTTTTCTGGGAATGCCTGCTCAGATTATACATATAAATGTCAGTAGTTTTGCATATTTGCAGTTTGCCAATATTGTTGGCACAAGTGAAAATAAAAGATCCATTGTTATTCTATTCTGCCTTGATAGCTGAAGGAGCAAACCTAGAGTCAATGATCATATACAATGCCATGGAAAATGCACAACTTCCATCTCTGTAGAAATAAATATCAATCTTTTTTTCCCATTAGCATGCTGAGAATAACTCACCGAAGCAACTGGGAAAAGCTCTTCTCACTAGGATTACATATGCTCAAAAATAATTTTCTCAGATGTTATTTTCCTTTCACTGGACACATTTAAGTATTTCCTAAACTAGGGGATGTCAAAGGTTGGTATCATAGGCATTTGTCAGAGCTAACACCTCTGCAAGAAGCTGTTTCTTGATTTCAGATTACTCTGACCATCTGCTCTTCTACTTTGCTTTACTTCAATACCACAGTAAGGCAAAGAAAGGAAGGTCAATGAAAAAAAATTAGTAAGAAGGCCAATGGCATGGAATTCCCCCCCCCCCCCCCCGTTGTATGGGCAGTGCCAACAGGAAAACAGAGGCAAGGAGTGGAGCAACAAGGAGGAAGTAGCTCCACCCAGACAAGAGTTAAACTAACTTTATGGCACTCAAAATTTATTTCAGCAGAGTTAGCTCATGTGCAAAAAATACCACCACCATTCTTTTCAAAATTTAATGTGACACATTTGGGATTTTCCATCTAGGAATAATGATGACAGATAGCTTCTGATTGGAATACTGTAGGGAGAGGAATGTTCATTGGTCAGAGAACTATATAAGTTTTTAAAAATTGTTTTAATTTGTTATAAAACATTTTGGTTTAGAGTGTCCAGAATTAAATATTTAAGGTTTAATAAGTTATTTCACCAAATGTAGTCTTATATATTAGTTTTAAGATGTAAATCATTCCACCCTTACATTTGGGAAAACTCCTTAAAGCTGCAGGCATATATACAATATACCGTAATTACCTGGACTAATGCTGTTGGATAGAGAAGGAGTCACTGCCAAGTAAACATGCACATGATAGCAAAACGACATGCCTAATAATATCCAAATTGGTAGAGATTGACTTAACCAAAGGTTTATAAAGTATCTGTAAAGAAAAAAAAGTTTAACCAAGTGATGCTTTTCGTTGCCTTAACACACCACATAAACATTTGGCCAGAATGTAAATATGATAATTGCTATATTTTCCTAATTTGCTTTAGAGAAACTTAGAAAGTTTGATGCAATGGTAGAAATAAGATAATTTTATTATTTGGTTTTTTTAGTATCTGGTGGTGAATCCAGAGAATTCAAGTTTTGAGATGTCCTTTTCATTAGAAAATTTTGTCCTGTCAATGCGTGAGCTAGGACTTCCAATGCTGGTCAACCAAGCTTTCCTGCAAAAGGAAAAAATAGAGGAATCAGAGTAATACAATATTGTTCATGCTTCTGCTGTTGTATTTTGCTATTGTACGTTGTTGAAGGTGTGGCAAAGCAAAGCAAGATAGTTTTGCAGAAAGTTAGAGGGAATTTTATCCAGTAGATATTGAAGACTGAGGTACTTAAAAACAAGAAGGAATTCACACGAATCCTATACATATATTAGGCTACGTTGATATGGTGTACATCAGCAACTGAGTTCCATAGCAACATAAGATCAGATTTACTTCTCCATAATTCTTCTAAATGATTTTTTTATTTTGCAATTTGCAATTTGCATGATTTGGAATTATATATGGAAGCTTATGTGACCCTCCATGTCAGGGGTGTCAAACTCAAGGCCCGAAGGTCGGATCCAGTCCAGGAGTAGAATACTTAAATCTGGTCCGCAGTACTGCATTGGAAAGCCTTGCAAGATAATTGTTTCCCATTTAGAGAGAAGCCTCAAGTTTGAAAGAAATCAACACAGCTGCTTACTTGCTACAGTACAATGTACAGGTAGTCCTTGGCTTATGACCACAACTGAGCCAAAATGTTCTGTTGTTAAATGAAGACTGGAGTGAGTTTTGCCCCACTTTACAACCTTTCTTGCCACAGTTGTTAAGTGAATCACTGCAGTTGTTAAGTTAGTAACATGGCTGTTATATGAATCTGGCTTCCCCATCCTCAGAAGGTCGCAAAAGGTGATCACATGACCCCAGGATATTGCATTGGTCATAAATCTGAATCAGATGCCAAACATCTGAATTTTGAGCACATGACCATGTGGATGCCACAACAGTTGTAAGTGTGAAAAATGATCATTTTTCAGTGCTGTTGTAACTTCGAATGGTCATTAAATGAATTGTTGTACATCAAGGACTACCTGTACCCATTTGCCAAGGCTCTTCAAGTCAGTATCTTTGCTACCAAGAAATCCACACTCACCCATTTATCAAAAATAGGTAAATAGTCTTAAATCTTTTGTGTATACTAAAAACTGAGAAAACTGAGGTTGCAAGATTGATTGAAGCTCAGAGGTTATAAATCAATCACATTACCATAATATGAGCACAGCATTTCCCCAAAGAAAGGCACAAGATGCAGAGCTAGTTATGCTTCTTGAAAGGTTTCTGAGTCACAATCGCAACAACAACAATAACAACACAGAACAACAACATTCCTCACTGCTTATATTAGATTATTAGTACAGCCAACCTGTAATCATACAGGAAATGTTGGTAACTGTTTTATGCCAGGCTCAACCTCTTGATTCTGCCTGAACTTCCAAGCCCTTGTAAAATTTAAGTAGCTATTGAAGTGGTGGTGGTGTTAAATAGCCATATAAAAAGAAAAAAGTAACAGATTGGGAGAAAGGAAACACACATTCTCTTGATTCGCAATATAACCACCCACTATAGGTTCAATATAGATTTATCACATTTTCTGAGAATTTCAGTAAGATTATGCCCAATATGCAATTATTTCATAATTCTGGAATTTAATTAAATTATTTTAATTTTTCTGCAGTCTGAGACAGAAAACAGACCAAGAGTTGAACTTTGGAACTGGAAACATCTGACAGAAAAAGAACAAAGAGTTCATATTCAGGAATCCAGCATGGTGGTATCCTGCGGTGCTAGTGAAAAATAAGAAAAACTGAAAAAGGGAGCCAGAGGGGGGCGGGGAAATGTAATCCAATATTGGGCTGCTGCCCCAAAGAGAAAAAAGGACCAGTAACTTTTAAAAAGCTTTTCAAAGAAAAAATGAGGGAACCCCTCCCCAATAAGTTCCAGCCAAAAAGAAAAAAAAACACTGACTTCCAGCCAATAATAAAAAATAGTAAAGAAGAGGGGGAAAAAAAACAGTTCAACAAAGTATTCAAAAACAGAGACAGATTTTCCTTCAGGCTTTCGCAGATTGCCTTTATATTATATTTCTTTTTAGTTCAAAAGCTGTACTGTTCAAAAAGAACTTCAGTAGTTCATGTTCTATCTTTATTCTTACAAACAAAAAGGAAAGGATTTCTATGTAAACACTGCTTACAGATGTAACCAATTCTTATCTTCAGGTAGCAGTTCTCAAACAATTTCAAAGTTACATACAATGTATCAGATTCTCTCTCCTTGTAAATTCCCTTTTTATGTTTCCTACCATCTCTAGATGGTGCTAATGTTCTTTTTTCTTTTTCTTTTCTTTTCCCTTTGTTCAGCTTAAAATTTTGGAGCTTAGAATTTAAAACTAATAATAAAAGTTTTTCTTTTCCCCCAACTTTTTCTTTCCTGGGGGGAGATCTTAGTTAAACACAGTTCCAAATTTACATTAATTAACACTCTTTGGTCTGAAATACCACATTCCTGCTTTCTTTTATTACAAAGCTGGCTGTAAATCTGTTTTGCCTTCAGTGGTGAAAGTGAAAGTTCTCCACCCCTTTTCAACCCCACATTCTTGTGTTAATTATCCAGGGGTCTTTATGCTAGTTGGGAAATAGTCTCTCACCTGCAATCACATGACCAATCTCTCTACCTTTCCAAACAGTCATCATAGCTCTGGTCTGGCATACAGATGCAGATGCCTTCTTCTTCACTCTGCAGGTTCCGAGAGCTAATTACAGGTCAGCCCAGAAATTTGTGATTGCCTGGATTTCACCACCAAATGCTCTTTTTTCATCATCCCTTCAAGATGACTTAGGCCCCTCAGTGCCCCTGCAAAGATGAAATCAGTGCAAGTTTCCACAGAGCACTGTGGAAGTCGCACTGTACTGCTGTAAGATCCCAGCCCTCTCCAACATATGGAGTGTCATTAATAGAACTCCACAGTCTATTGACCAAATAATTAGCAGTCAACATGGCTTCACCCCAATATGACCTGCTCAGACCAAAATCCTCCAGCTGTGAGTCCATTGTTTGTAAGACTCCATTCTGCCTCTCACTTATGCCATTCTCAGTTGCTGTATTCAGATTAGTACATCTGTGCTTTATTCCTAACTGTCCCAACCATTGTTGAAAACTTGCTGACATGAATTCTGAACCTCTGTCAGTTTGCAGCTAACATACCTGTTTATATCTCCTTTGTATGAAGCTTCCCCATTGCTTAAATTTCTGTAGCACCTCTGTTTTATTTTTTAGTAAATAGCAGAAACCAAATCTGCTGTAGTCATCTACAATGACTAGTGCATACTTTGCTCCTCGCAAACTGGCTTGCATTGGCCCAAACTAATTGTATGTACCAGCTCTAGAGCTCTTGTTGTCTGCCTTGTGCTACTCTTGCTTACTGGGAATGTTTTGGACTTTGATGATTTACATACTGCACAGTCCAACTATGCCTTTTAAATTTAATCCTTCTCCAAACTGTTGCAATTTTTGCAAAACTCTGAAGCTGGCATAGTCAAGTTTTCAGGGTGTTGTTTTTTTTGCATTTCCTTTTTTTTTTACATCTGCACATATATCATTCATTAAACCATGTGTCCTCTGAGTGTACAACAATTTTCTTAATAATCCTTATATTTTCCTCTATAATACATAGATAATGCCTGCAATTTGGGGTTAGCACAGCCCCAGGCATTTTCCAATCACTAATGGAGTGTTTGCTACAGGACATTCCGGGAGTCACCCCTTATTTTGACGATGTCCTCATAGCTGCAAACGACCACCTTGACCTCCTAGGTAAACTGAGAACCACACTACAAAGATTCAGGGGGGCTGGGCTCAAACTAAACAAGAAAAAATGTTTAATTGGTGTCCCAGAAGTCGAATTTTTGGGATTTAAAATTGATGCTGCAGGCATCCACCCAACTAAAGACAAAACAGCTGCAATCCACAACACCCCACCCCCAACTAACAAAACAGAACTCCAGGCATTTTTAGGACTATTAAACTTTTACAGCATGTTCCTGCAGCATAAAGCTACAGTAGCAGAACCACTCCATAGGCTTCTTGACAAATCAACCCCATGGCACTGAGGAGAGGCTGAACAAAAGGCTTTCCAGGCTGCAAAGACTTTGGTCACCTCAGACAGCCTGTTAGTCCAATACAACGAATCCACCCCGGTCCAACTAACATGCGATGCATCCCCATATGGGGTGGGAGCAGTACTCAGCCATGTTTTTCCAGATGGGTCAAATGCACCAATTGCATTTTTCTCTCGCACCCTATCGGCAGCAGAGAGGAATTACAGCCAACTAGACAAAGAGGCTCTGGCTGCAATGGCGGGAATCAAACGTTTCCATGACTACCTTTATGGCCGGAAATTCACACTTATCACTGACCATAAACCCTTGTTGGGCCTCATAGCTGGGGACAAACAAACCCCTCAGGTGTTATCCCCCCCTCACCCACTGGACTGAATTCCTGGCAGCTTACTCATATACTCTTGAATACCAACCAGGGTCAAGAATCACACATGCAGATGCCCTCAGCCGCTGCCCAGTGCAAATAAACCTCATCGACCCTGCACCTACGCGCCATATCCTCCTCCTGGAACATTTACCAGACAGTCCAGTCACTGCCAGCCTAATTGCAAAGTTTACCCCCAAGGACCCCACCATGGCCTCTGTCCTACAATGGGTACTGCAAGGGTGGCCGGCTCAGCAGAGGGGGGGGGGGACCATTTAGGCCTTATGAGAATAGAAAGACCGAACTCTCCACACACAAAGGCTTCCTCCTATGGGGGCATAGGGTCATCATCCCCCCTAAGCTGCAGTCCTCAATACTCACATCACTTCATGAGGGCCACCCTGGAATAGTCAGGATGAAAGCATTGGCTAGGAGTTATGTCTGGTGGCCGGGCATAGATACTGACATTGACTCCAGAATCAAACAGTGTTTTCCTTGCCAATCCTCCTGAGCGGCCCCCCACCACTCCAATCTCGAAGTGGGACATTCCCCAAAACCCATGGTCCCAGCTGCACATTGATTTTGCTGGCCCTGTGCAAGGGCACATGCTACTAATCATCGTCGATGCCCACTCCAACGGGACGGAGGTACAGCCACTATGCTCAGCAACAACAGAAGCAGTTCTTGTCACCCTACAAAAATTTTCTCCACCCACGGCCTTCCGGACATCCTAGTTTCAGACAACGGGCCCCAATTCACGGCAGACAATTTCAACACTTTTTTAACACGCCTGGGCATATGCCATGCCTCCTCGGCCCCATACAGACTGATGGCGAATGGACGAGCGGAACGGGCCATAAGAACCACCAAAGATGCAGTCAGCCGCATGATGACCAGCGACTTACAACAAAAACTTAACACCTTTCTCCTTGCCCAACACTCCATTCCCTCCACAATAACGAACCGCAGCCCAGCGGAATTACTGATGGACTGCAAAATAAAAATCCCCCTGAACCGTGTCCACCCGGACGACCTCCCCACCGCCGAGGACCATTCTGCCCCAGGGACAAGGACATTCTTAGAGGGGGAGGGGGTCTTTGCAAGAAATTACCCAGGGCCTCCAAAATGGGTACCCAGGAACATAGTGCGGTCAACCGGGCCTAAGTAGTATGAAATATGACTACAGGATGACTGCCTCTGGAAGAGACACGTCGACCAACTAAGGGGCAGAGTCACTGGAGGTGCCAGCCAAAACGGCAGCACAAGAAACCGGAAGCAGACCTCGGACGGCCTCAAGGGGGGGCAGCCTACACAGGGGACCCAACAGCGTGACCCAGATGCCAAGGCCCATCTGCCGCTGTCATCACCGCCACCATTGTCGCCGCTGCCGCTGCCGCCACCACAGCCGCCACCACTGAGAACAGGAAAGGTCCCGGACACATCCTCACCTGCCCAAGTGCTTGGTTCTATCTCTATATCCTGTATCCATGCTTTTACTTCCTCTGTCATCCATACCATATCTATCCTCACCCATGACCTATATCTATCTGAGTAAAATGTATATTGTTTTTCCTTTGTGTGTAGCTCTCTCCATACATCTAACAGAGCTAGTTCTTCTTTCATTTTAAAAAATGTCTTTTCCTTGCTGTCTTAGTTAGTTAATTTATCAGTTTGATAGTCCAGTTCTGTATCGACAATGGCATTAAATTTTCCTAATATGCATATATTGTCATATTCCAGTTCTATAATTTTTATATACTTTATCATAAAAATCTTCTTGCTTAATATTTGGTGCATAAATTCCTACTAGGAGTATATTTTTTGAATCAAATATTATCTCCACCATTAGGATTCTCCCCTCTCCATCTACAAAAATTTGCTTGGCTTTGATGGT
>JAEANM010006034.1:0-15464 GCA_017656035.1 Myanophis thanlyinensis
CCAGGGGTGGGCAATTACGGCTCCTTCATGACTCGTGGACTTCAACTCCCAGAATTCCTGAGCCAGCAATGCTGGCTCAGGAATTCTGGGAGTTGAAGTCTATGAGTCATGAAGGAGCCATAATTGCCCACCCCTGATATAACCTTTTCACCTTTTACTGCAGTTATTAAATTAGTAACACATTTGTTAAGTGTATCTGCTTTCTCCATTGACTTTGTTCATCAGAAGTTCACAAAAACTGATCACATGACTCCAGGACACTGCAACTGTCTTAAATATAGTCAGTTACCAAGCATCTGAATTTTGATCATGTGACCATAGGCAGTCTGCAATACTTGTAAATGTGAAAAAATGGTCAAAGTCATTTTTTTCAGTGCCATTGTAATATTGAATGGTCACTAAATAAATTGTTGTAAGTCAAGGACTTACAGAGCTGAAGAAGCTTCTTAGATGAGAAGCAAAACATCTTCAAAGAAAAACCAGAAAGTCCACTTACCTCTTGGGGGGAAAAAAGCGCCTTTGGGACAAGGACTACCTATAGTAGAAAGATTGGTGTAGGCTTGCTTGGCTGAATAGACATCATTGCTTCAGTAGAAAGCTCATTTAATCCATTGCCTATATTGGCTCTTCAGATTCTCAGAGCTATTCCCCAATACTGTAAATGACAGAGCTTGAATTAGAAACCATCTACTATACATGAAACATAGGTGAGCTTTTCCTTTAAACTCTGCCCAGTCTTCCTCAAGGTAATATAAATCACCTTCTATTAAAAGTACACATAGTATTCATTTAGTACTTGTTAACTAAAACAAGGGCTACCTCTATTTACATGTGCTATTTGCTGAAATGTTAATTCTTCAACAAACCATCAGGAAGGAATAAAAAATATTTAGCTCCAGCAGTCCCTTCCCTAGTGTTTTTGCAGAAAATGTGGATATTTAGTTGAATCAGTTTTTCCTTTAACCCTTATAATATTTCCTAGCCTACTGGCAACAGTGCAATCTCAAAGCATGGCCAAGCTACTCTGTTGTTTAATAGCCAGCAAAGCTAAAATTTCAAATGTTTTTCTTTTTTTTTTTCTCAGTAGCTATAGGAACATTTTGGAAACTGCTATTTCTGCTAAATGAGTACTGGCTGGGAGCATGTCCAAGCTTCTATCTTTATAACTTTGAATCTGTTAACCACTGCACATAATAGAAGGTATTCATTCAAATGTTTAGAAAGACATCATGTTTAACTTTATACCATATAGAGGTTAGGCTCCCTTAGGGAGGCACTGAAAGATACATTTTGAGCAGAGATACCTAAATTTTCTATCAAGCTGTAATGAGAAGTAACTAATCTAGTTTTGTAGAATCACAAGCAAAACTGTATGCACACTAGAGGGCCTGCTTGGGCAAGTACATATGCTTTCAGCGAAGGTGGGATCCACAGAATTTGTATGTATGTACCTACATGTTTTTCCACAAGATTTCTAGAAATGCTTACTGTTAGGATGCAACAATATTTACACTGTATGAGTGTGCTAACAAAGATCTATAACTATAGAACAGATTATTGGATTTCAGACCAAGTGGTTGGAATTCTAATTTTTTACAAATCTACTGACCCAATAAAGGTAATAAATATAGAAATAGCTAGTAGGATTCTTCTCCTTTTCTCCTTTCCTTGTGTAAAATACGTTCCTTCCATGCTTCTATGTGATATGTCTCCCATAGAAATGCCTCCCCCACTCCTCCTTCCTGGGATTTGTATAGTTTGTATAGTTCAGATTCTTATCCTCCCACCACCCACTCATTCTCATTTCTCTAATGGAGTATTATAAGTTTTAGAGGTAGGTAGACTTAAGGAATTCTGGATTTCCTATCACACAATCTCTTTCTAAATAATAATTATATTCATTTTCCTTCACATAATGACCAGCTTCGAGAATACTTTCTTATAAAATTTATATTCCCAACTTTAGCGTTTTCGCCATACATTTTTCTGCTGTATAAAGCTGTCTGGTGTGTGATGGACAGCTCTTTTAAACCTGCTATTCTCATTGGTTGTTTCCAGACTTTAGAACCGCTTGCCAAGAAAATGGCTTCTTGTCCTCCTTTTTTCTCATCCTTCTCCTGAGCTATACAAAAATGAATAAGAGAGTTTGACTCAAACTTATGAGATGATGGTATTTCTGTTGTTTTTATGGTGGAGTTTGGCATATTTTTACTTATATTTTTACCATTTTATTAAAGTTATTTTGCATTATGGGCTACCAACTCAATATCTACTTTTGCCTGGATTTCTAATCAAGGAAATCTTTAAACAAAGTCTTGGATACCAGTATCCAAAGTGATATAGATTCTCTCGCAGGCATGAACTCTTTAAAATGGTTAGCCAATAAGAATAAAATTTCAAATGAAAAAAAGGCGTGACAATGGGGTTATATAGTATTGAAGGACAGCCTTTTACCAGAGCTAAATTTTGTTGCTTGGTTCCATGGTAAAATATGGGTGATTTTACTAAGTGCTATAGCATATAGAGGTAATATATACTTGTAGAAGACATCATGAATTTCTTATTTAATTATATCATTCAATACAGCTTGATATTTAGAACCATTATCTGATTGAATATCTTATCAGTACAATAACAGATTGTCCTACTTTCTTCACAATGCTCATAAAGATGTAGCCAGCAGAACTGCCAAATTTTTAGTCAAAACTGTTCAACTGAAAATGTGTTTTGCAGAACAGATTGGGGTAACATGTAAAGATGCTACATTATCTGAATATATCTGCAATCTAGTATATTTGTCTAGCTATTTTATCTTTTGTTAATTGGCACCATGTTGTGTCTTGATATGGTCAATGAGGTAATTAATCTATCAAAAAGTAATAATACATGTTTTTTTACTTTATTTTAAGTCTGTTTCAATTGTATTATTATTTAATATTGTTACTCTTTTGGATAGCATCAGTTGGAAAAGAGATGTAATAGAAGGGCAAATACATAGATGGATTAGAAAGGAACTTATAATAGAGAAAGTTCATAAGGGGGTAAAAATTAAAATAGGAACAGTTAACAATTTTTTAAAATCTTCCTTGTTTGGGCTAAGAATGTTGTTCTGGAAATAATTTCACAAAAGGTAGAGTCCATAAATAAGAATTGCACATGTGCACACAAACACATATTTCATCTTTTTTTTCTGAGTTTTTTAAAAACTCTTCCCTCCCAATAAAACATATTTGCATTTAAAGTAAGTTAGAGAAATAGAAAAGCACATATAAATAACTTGAAGAGAGCGACAACAACACTTCCTTACTGAATTGACAGAAAATGGTGTTAGCAGTGACAGATTAGTCTGAAAGAAGAGTGTGTGATTCACTCTAGATGTAACTGTATTTGTTTCAATCAGAAGTGAGTAAAAAATTGACTTGGACATCTTTGTGGCATTCCAAACCATTTATCTCCACATAAAGACTGAATCTACACTATGAGCCTACACTCAGGTGTGTGTTTTCTAAGATCTTCCTAATTAATCAGTTTTGTGTGTAATTAACATATACATATTTGTTGGGAAATGGTTTTCAATTTTAGCAACTCGTTATTTTTTATTCTTGCTTCTATGATTTTCTTTAGTTTAAAGATTTGCCAATATTTTTATTTTTCCATATAACTACCAAGTAATGAATCACTTCATCACACAAATAAAAAAAAATCCTACTTTTCATTTTATAAACAGAACTTAAATAACACAGCTACTAGATTCTGCAGTGAATTTATTATTTATTTAATGATTTGTATTATGAAATATTACTAGGGACTCGGGGCGATTTACAACCAATAAAATATGCATACACAATTCACTCCATAAAAAACCAATTAAAATAATTAGGTAGTGGCTGGTCAACTCAAAAAAGGTAAATTTAAAATTACTTTAAAATCAATTTAAAATAGTATTAAACAATTAAATAAATTATTTAAATATAAAATTAAAATTGAATTTAAAATTTAAATTTAAAACCCTCAGGTGTCAGGCCAGGCTGGCTTGTTTAAATAGATGGGTCTTCAGGCACCTCGGACGCACCGGAGATCCGTAATAGTATGAATCTCCGGGGGGAGTTCATTCCACAGGGAGGGTGCTGCCATAGAGAAGGCCCGTACCCTCGGGGCTGTCAGGTGACATCACCCTGACGATGGAACCCTGAGGAGGCCAGCCCTATGGGAACACACTGGTCAGCTGGAGGCTGATGGCGGCAACAGGTGGTCCCGTAAGTACCTGGGTCCTGAGCCATGGAGCGCTTTAAAGGTAAGCACCAACACCTTGAACTGCATCCAGAAGGCCACAGGAAGCCAGTGCAGCTCATGCAGGAAGGATGTAACGTGGGAGCTCCTAGGAGCTCCCAAAGTTACCCACGCGGACGCATTCTGGACCAGCTGCAGCCTCCGGATGCTTTTCAAGGAGAGCCCCATGTAGAGAGCATTGGCATAATCCAGATGGGAGGTTACAAGGGCAGAAGTGACCGTACGAAGCACGCCCCGATCCAGAAAGGGCCACAACTGGACAATCCTATGGACCTGATAGAAGGCCCCCCTGGAGACAGCTGCGATATGGTCATCCAACAACAGCCATACATCCAGGAGGACGCCCAGATTGCGAGCCCCTTCTGTGGGGGATAGAGTTCCCCCCCACACGGCCAGCAATAGTTTAAGCTGTCTGTATCTGGGCGCAGGAAACAACAGCCACTCGGTCTTGGCTGGGTTGAGCTGAAGCCTGTTATGACCCATCCAACTCCGCACGGCCTCCAGACAATGGCTCATCACTTCGACGGCTTCGTTGGCGTGGCCTGGGGTGGAAATATACAGTTGCATGTCATCTGCATATTGATGAAAACTCACCCCAAAGCCACGGATGATCTCGCCCAGCGGTTTCATATATATGTTGAACAGGAGGGGTGAGAGGACCGACCCCTGAGGCACCCCACATATTAGGGGCTTCGGGGTCGATCTCTGCCCCCCTGCCAACACAAGTTGTGAGCGGCTGGAAAGGAAGGAGGAGAACCACCTCCCACTCCTAACCCCATCCAGCCACCGCAACAGGATATATGGTCGACAGTATCGAAAGCCGCTAAGAGATCTAATAGGACTAGGACAGAGGAACAACCCCTGTCCTGCGCCCTCTAGAGATCATCCACCAATGCGACCAAAGCCGTCTCCATGCTGAAACCAGGCCTGAAACCCAATTGGAGATGATCTAGATATAACATATCATCCAGATGCCGGGGTAGCTGACATGACACCACGGTCTCCACAGCCTTCGCTAAAAAGGGAAGGTTGGAGACCAGCCTATAGCTAGACAGCGAGGCTGGGTCCAGGGAAGGCTTCTTGAGGAGGGGCCTCACCACCGCCCCTTTCAGGGCAGCAGGCAAGAACCCCTCCCTCAAATTAATAATCCCCTGGAACCAACCCTACGTCACCTCCCGGGTTGCTAATACCAACCAGGAGGGGCAAGGATCTAAAAGGCATGTGGTGTCATTCAGACCACCCAGCAATCTGTCCACTTCGTCTGGGGTCACAGGATCAAACTCAGCCCAGAGAATCTCATCCAAGACCAGCCCCTCCTCCCCATCTAGAGCAGCTCAGTCAGAGTCCAACCCTCCCCGGATCTGAGCAATTTTATCCTGCAGAAAACAAGAAAAATCCTCGGCCCGTCCCTGTAAGGGATCTTCCCACTCCCCAACCTCAAGGAGGGAGCGGGTCACCCTAAAAAGGGCAGCCGGGTGGTTCTCTGCGGACACAATAAGAGCGGTGAAGTAAGAATGCTTCGTCATCCTTATCGCCACTAAATACATCCTAATATACTGTAGGCTCGCAGAAGTGTTCGATCAGATTCGGAGTGGCTAAACCTCCAACTACTCTCTAGGCGTCTTTTCTGACGTTTCATCTCCCTTAGCTCCCCGGAAAACCAGGGAGCCAATTGGGATCGACGCTGGGCCAGAGTGTCAACTGTTTCACTAGAATTAGGTTCTATAAAATCATGATATAATTTTGTGAAAGATTAAGGGGCAAAAATAAACCTAACAACAAACCACCTGAACAGAGTTAATTTTTTATTGATAGAATTTTGCCTCTTGATTGAGGTTCTGTAAAAAAAAAAATTTCTACCAACGGGTTTTGTAAAAGTTTGAAAATCCTTGACCTAAAATTATTATTTTAAGCTGTGTGGAATTCTTCAGTCAGAATTCTGGGAGTTGAAGCCCACACAGTTTAAAATTACAGGAGTTGAGAAATACTGATATAAGATACTGAAAGTACTGTGAGAGCTATGCCATTTCTCAAATGTTAAATTACAAATATGAATTTGGGGCAGGGAAATAAAAGCAATCAGATTACTGTTTATTAGCAGAACTGGATTCCTAAAAAGCAGCGCTAACATATGGAGAGAGAGAGAGAGAGAGAGAGCGCATTTAATTCTGCCTCTGCTGAGGTACCTCTAGATATAATGCAGTAATATATAATTAAAAGAAGAAAGATATCTACAATAGTAAAAATAAAAAAATTGTAACAGCCTTCACTGCAAAATAAACATAATATAGAAGACTAACCAAGTGGGATTCCATATCCTGGTGTCTTAGGCCTGCTGGAAGCCTTCCTATTTACCCAGTGCTAGTTAAATTGTGTGGCTTTCTGATTTGCTACAGTGTGATTTAGATTAAAATTAAGATAAAATTAATTTGTTGAGAGTGAAAAGCCTGGAACACAGACTCTATTCCTCTTTCAGCTTTTCCGATTCATTAAAAAATGAGTTTATACATGCAGAAAAAGTATGTAACTCTGCAAAAGATATAGCTCATAAAATGCTACATAGCATGTGCTTAATTATTCAAATTGCACCATGTGTTTTGAGATATAAACATTAACTATTTCCCTTATGGACAAAAACTGGGAAGTCATATCAATAAACATTAAAAATTAAAATTTAACAATTAACAATTAATCGGTGACAAGATTCATTTTTATATTAAATTTATACCTTGAACTTTGCAGCCCAATTTCAGAAGCAAATTGCATTACTGAATTACAGTAGAAATTGAGTCTGGGGAGGGCAATCATATGATCCAAAGACTGTGGAGTAACTTCTCCTAACTTCCATTGTGGATTTAAATTTCTTGTTAACCTGACTGGCTGGTACAACTAGTTTTATCCAGAGAAATTCCATTTTGTTAGAAAACTCATTTTATCTATCCTTAGCTGTTTCCCATTTTGGGGGGCCTTCCCTTTGCCTCGTACATTCTTGGAGAGATCGTGTGGTTGCTGTTGTCAAACAGAAATATGGATTTTCTTTTTCCTCTTCTAGATAATATAGCCAGAAAATTTTGTATATGCAGCTGCCAGCCTTATTAGTTAGAGACAAAAGAACAAGAGCTATAATATTTTAGTAATGAATCCAACTTCTAAGTTCTTTACCATCCAATAATTTATCGTTTATTGCCTATTGCTTGTTAAAGATCCTGTGTTTTTAACTTTTTGAACTATATAAAAACTATATAAAAATTTTTATATCAGGGACTCCATTTGTAACTATGGTTCTAAAAATATATATATTTTAATTGTGGTACAGAATAAACAGGTTGAAATTTCCATCTATGCGTGATAAATTGGCTCTTCACACCAGGTAAAACAATGATCCCAACATTAACTGGGCCAATCCATGGTTTGCCCAACAAGTCCTCCAAATTTTCTGAACTAGAAAGTGGTGATGAAATGTTTAAAGCAGAATTCCCATTCTTTGGCTAGCTAGTGAACATTCTAATCATGAGCCTTTGATTGCTAAGCTAGGATCTGAATTTGCATTTCCAACCATAGACAAAAGATGTATATTAATCAAAAAAATTGGGGCCTCGTTCACCACTTCAGAAAAGTTTATATTTTGACTTGCATTGCTTCACCTTGGGGCTCATTCTAAAATAGGTTGCATGCTTCCCCTCAATCAGCATATGATCCAGAATCACAAGAATTATGAGATGAAAAATATATAAAAAAATAAATACAGTATATAGAAGTTCCTTCCTTCCCTCCTTCATTAATTCATTCATTCATCACATTTCTGTACTACCCATTTCACCTGAACGATTGGAAACTAGGCTTCTTTAAATTGGGATAATATGAATATAACTTAGGTTCATGCAGTTTCAGACAGCATTAGAGAGTTGAGCTTTTAGGCCATCAGGCATGTGTTCAGTTTTAGAATCCAAAATAAAGAATTAGTCATGGTGGTCTAATTTTGCTTGGGCATTTTCAGTGAACAGGACTCCACTACATCACTGGGTAATTGGTTCCACTGCCAAATTGCTATTAATGTTGGGAAGATTTTTTTCTTAACCTTCAATATGAATTTGCCTTTCTATAACTTAAGTACCTTATTACATGTTCTTATTAAGTAACCTTAAGTACCTCATTACATGTGACAGCTTTTCACATATTTGAGGAACGTTATCATATTTCCCCTCATTCATCTTTTCTCAAGTTGAAACATCCTTTAATATTTCTTCATATTGATCTTTTTTTTAACCTTTGATCTTTTTTTCATTCCTGTTCCATTTTTTTCTGCTGTGCTGTGATAGAAGACCCATTCTTTTTGTACAAATCTGCAAAGTTACTGCCTGTTAAAGAGGGGTGGAGCTTCAATCAAAAGAATGTGCTCATTGTATTGCAGAGTTTGACACACATGCATACTGTAAACACCACAGATAACAAGCATATTGTGGTTATTTTGCTAAAAAAAAGTAGCTGTAAACGAAATATGCTATGTCTGCAGCTTTCCCTCAAACTCTTACTGTAAATAAGTTAAATAACCAGTTCATGTATGGCATGGTTGCAGTTGTAACTGAATACTTTGGGTGCAAAAATCAACAAATAAGATAAAAAGTCAAACAGTGTACCATCAAAATGGAAGATCAGGTTGGAAAATAAGATCAACGTATTCAGAACATATACAAGAAATATCATCTGGAAACAAAGAACAGCATGGAAGCACTCGAAATAATAAACCAGCAAATAAATAACATCCATAACCATTAAGATCAGAATACATGAAGTTTAAATAACAGACTACAGGCAAAATCACCACTTTCAGTCAAATCAGAAACATTTCTACCAATCCATCAATGGAGAAACTTCAGTAAACCAGTTAACATCTGACAAAGAAGAAACAATGCAGTTCTGGGCACAGCTATGGAACAACCCATAGAAACACAAGAAGAAGACATCTTGGAGAAAAGAGGTGGATAAGAATAAAAAAGAAGCTGAAATGAAAGAATTTATAATAACAGCAAAAACTTAGTTGAAAAAGAAAAAAACATCAAAAATTGGTCAGTACTGAGTGAAGATGAACTGCATGGTTTTTGGATGAAACATCTCCTGGGTCTACATTTACTTTTTGCCAAGCAGTTTAACAATGTACTGCAAAGAGGTAAAATTATAAATCATTTAACATCTAACAAAAGCTGCCTGATAATGAAAAGTCCAACAAAAGAGACAGCACCAAGTAACTACAGGCTAATTATCCACTTACCAAATTCTTTTTTTCAAATTGCTAAATGGTGTGGTAGTCCATCTAGTTAAAAACAAGCTCTTTCTACAGAGCTGAATCTGCCCAAACAACAGGGACAAAAGATAATTCCTAATTGACAAGATTTGAGGAAACTCCAAGAGAAGGAAGGTCAACTTGAATGTAGCTTGGATTGATACAAGAATGCATTTGACTCTCTACTACATGACTGCATAATCAAGTGCCTATAAATAAGAGGAATCATTAGAAATTGGTCAATGGACCAGAAGAAGCTAACATCAAAATCTCTTTCAAGGAGACTCACTATCACAGAATAGAATAGAATAGAATAGAATTCTTTATTGGCCAAGTGTGATTGGACACACAAGGAATTTGTCTTTGATGTATATGTTCTCAGTGTACATAAAATAGAGTACACGATTCCTCTACCAACAAAACTGAACAAAATGGGCCATGACTATCAAACATCAAAAATATCTGCCAGGCTATCCTACCTCATTTACATGGATAATCTGAAACTGTATGAAAAAACACCACCTAAAATATTTATTTATTTATTTATTTAGATTTCTATACCGCCCCATCTCCCTGGGGAGTCGGGGCGGTGCACAGCCAATAAAAACACATATAAACAGTTAAGAATCCAATTAAAATAATTAAATGATAGCTTTAAAATTTTAAAATTTAATTTTAAAAATCAATTAAAAATAATATTAAACAATTAAAATTTAAAATAAATCAATAGTTAAAAATAAAATTAAAATAAATTTAAATTTAGTTTTAAAACCCTCAGGTGTCAGGCTAGGCCGGCTCGCTGAAATAAATGGGTCTTCAGGGCATGTCGAAAACACCGGAGATCTGTAATAATACGAATCTCTGGGGGGATTTAATTCCACAGGGAGGGTGCCGCCATAGAGAAGGCCCATACCCTCGGGGTTGTCAGACGGCATCGTCCCGACAATGGAACCCCGAGGAGGCCAACCCTATGGGAATGCACTGGTCGGCTGGAGGCTAATGACAGCAACAGGCGGGTCTGTAAGTACCCGGATCCCGAGCCATGGAGCACTTTAAAGGTAAGTACCAACACCTTGAACTGCACCCAGAAGGCCAAAGGAAGCCAGTGCAGCTCACACAGGAGAGGTGTAACGTGGGAGCTCCTGGGAGCTCCCATAATTACCCACGCGGCCACGTTCTGGACCAACTACAGCCTCCGGATGCTTTTCAAGGGGAGCCCCATGTAGAGAGCGTTGGCGTAATCCAGACGGGAAGTTACAAGACAGAAGTAACTGTGCAAAGAGCGCCCCGGTGCAGAAAAGGCCACAAGTGGGCAATCCTATGGACCTGGAAAAAGGCCCCCCTGGAGACAGCTGCGATATGATCATCCAACGACAGCCATACATCCAGGAGGACGCCCAAATTGAATAGAATTCCCCCCCCCATGGCCAGCAATAACTTAAGCTGGCTATATCTTGGCGCAGGAAACCACAGCCAATCGGTCTTGGCTGGGTTGAGCTGAAGCCTGTTACGACCCATCCAGCTCCACACGGCCTCCAGACAATGGCTCATCACTTTGACGGCTTCGTTGAGGTGGCCTGGGGTGGAAATATACAGCTGAGTATCATCCGCATATTGATGAAAACTCATCCCAAAGCCACCGATGATCTCCCCCAGTGGCTCCATTGCTTAACACTGTGTCCATATATACAACCAGGATATTGCAGGGGATGTTGGACTGGATAATTGTGCCATGCTCGCCTTCAAAAGAGAAAAAATATGAGAACTAAAGGCAACAAAATTATCTGTGGAAATAATATCAAGAGTCTGGATGAAGAGGAACACTACAAATACGTGGACATCTTTCAATTTCCACAAATTCCATCCTCTTCACAATCCACTTCTCCACTGTGGATATTTTGATATTTTTCTATCTTTCTGCATATAATAGTCTGTGGTTCAACTTTTTCATCACACTGTAAAATAAGAAAATTTTGATCCTCCTCAAAGATGTTTTCAGGCTTTTTTTTCCTCCTTTGAGGCTGCATTAATACAGAAAATAACACTGCTTTTGAACCTTCTCCGTTCCTGTTTTTCCTTAATGTGGTTAACTTTTGTAGCACTGCAGTTGGATAACAAAAGTCCCTCAGAGCTGGTTTAAGTGGGTTCATACAAGAAAACTTCACCAACTGAACAAGGACATTTTTTGTGTGCAATGTGAGTGTTTCTGTAAAAGCACACATTTATTGGGGACTCCAGAGGAAACCAGACATATCATGGAAATCCCTTACTAAAACAGTTGCAAAAGTAGAACACAATAAATTATTCATAGCTAACAGCAGTCCCCAGAGCTCTGGCAATTGCATCACATACGCCTGATTTAAAAGGATATTTTCTTCTGACTAGAATGGAAGTGAAGAGGGGAGGAAGGAGGGGGAGATCATTCTTAACTCATTTTTTTTCCTCACTTTGGAGACTAGGTTGACATTCTAGTCAATATTATCCCAGATGTTTCAAAAGTTAAATTTGGGGACTTTTAGCTGAACCCATTGTATCCAGAAGTTTATCTTATTGGTTCTATCTCTCTTCTATTAAAATAAAGGTGATTGGTTGGCTTTTATTAGGTGGAGGTCAGTCAGTCATCAAATATTTTAGTAGCTTGATCAAAAGGAGGAAAATAAATTATAATTTTTGTTTTCATCATTCCCATCTCCCAAAAAACGAATGGTTTGATAGTTTCTCCATTGTCTGAAAAATCATTTCAGTTCTCTTAGTTTTGTAAAATAATTTGTGTATAATCAGAGATATTCAGGTGAATGAATGAATGAATGAATGAATGAATGAATATAGGATGAAGGGGTTTTATTTGTTACCAGGTATGAGTGGTAGCCGCCACCAAAGTTAGTAATATTTGCTCAAAATAACAGGCAAGCAACTCCTCTGTCATATGTGATGTTTTCTTAAAAGTTCCTTGAATGTTGTTTCCCCATAAATCTCTATTAGCTTCCATCATTTCTAGTTTCCAGGTTTGAAATTGTTTGCATACGCATTCTGAACAGAAGGGCAATGAAGTATATAACATAAGGGAAGCAAAATGAGAAGGAGCTCTGTTCTCATTATATGAAATCATTGTTCAATCAACATCTGAAAAATCTTTCTAAGGAGAACAACTTATCTAAGGAAATGCACAACATTTTAATGGCGGAAAGTATCTTCATGAGGCCCCTTCAAGTTTATTTTCAAGTGTAACTCCACCAAAAAGAAGTGTTTCACCTGTCCTGCTTTCTACTGATCTCTTTGACGGCTCTGCTCTGAAATGAACTCTGGGGTGGAATGCTGAGCAGGGCTCCAAGTTGGAACTCTATGGTTTAAAAAAAAAAAAAGAGCATTTTTGTCAAGTCAAGTGACACCTCAGGGACCCTTATCCAAATGGGACCAGAGCTCTGGATTTGACTGGTGTCACATAGACAGAATGGAGCCAAGGGTCTCTTTCACTTCTACTCCCCAGCATACTTTCTTCTAGTCCTCAATTTATTTGCAGTCCCCAGCTGTACACAGTCAAGAGACATGCTCTTCTAAAATATCTACTTTTTTTCTTTCATCATTGCTTAAGGATTAGAAAATACAGGAATGCTTACAGTATATTATAAAATAACTTACTAAAAGGAACTGAATATTTTAAAACTGATTAATCCCTTTGAATAACATACCCGCAGGTGAGGGAAAAAAGCTGGCAGAAATTGGAGAAACACAAAATAAGATGCGTATTAGAAAAGGAAAGATTTGGGACAGCTCAGTGAATAAACAATTAGATGGGATGCATGTTACTTTAACAGGCTGTTCTCCCCCAGCACATTCCTACTTATATTATCAGCATTACAGTAGGTCAATGTGAGAATCATCAGACTTCTGCAAGAGGTGTGCATTTATTCTTTTTCCATGCATTCTCTTCATTTGTGTTGCTAATCTGAGGGATCACTTTACTTCATATTTGGCAAATGTAAATAAATACATATAGCAGGGGTGTCAAACTCGTGTCATCACGGCAGCATCTCGTGATGTATCACAACTTTTTCCCCCTTCACTAAACTGGTGGGGGTGTGACCAGCATGTGATGCATCCAGGCCGTGAGTTTGACATCCCTTACATATAGACTTTAAATTTGTGAATGCAAATCCTTAACAATGGAATATCAATGGCTAAGTGTAGCACTGGCACAGGAGACCATGGTTCACAACTGTTCTCTTGTCCATTGAACCTTTGGACCACTTGTTTTCTTCCAGAGGAATTGATTTCATGGCACTGTGGTGAGAATGAAGTGAAAACCATTTGCACATACACTGCAAAGAGCTGCCAAAGAAAGGGAAATATATGTTTAACAAGCAAATAAATAACCAGATGCAGGCAAAATCAGTTGCTGTACTAGATGGAAGATTGGAGGGAGGGAAGGATAAATAAGGGAATAAAAAAGGGAATACAAGTCGTATATGCAATGCTGAGTTCACATAGGGAATATAAGTGACCTGTATAGATAGAAAGACCTCAAAAGATTAGAAGTTTGTATGCTGTGAAGAAGAAAGGCAAGTTAAAGCAATCCTACCCTCACAAGGGTACTGCTATGCACAGACGTTATTTTAATATGATGTATGGAAACAAGATTGTACCCAATCAATAAGAATGAAACAGTAAATGTGATCAATAATCAAGTGCAAATGCAGGCTGCATAAAGGAACACAATGTATTTCAAGCTGCAGTCAGCTCTTCTTTGGGAGATATTAAAATTCAAAAAGAGTACCACTTACATTTCATTCAAGCTATGTGAAGAGACTATCAACGATGTGTAACTGTAGCTGCTTCGGATTTATTCTGAAATGGGAAAGATCTGAATTTTTACACAATTACTAACCTAGACTTTTGTTCTGGTTTTAAAATTTGATTTTGTTTAGTGGGAAGAGCTTTCCATTTATCTGCTGAGAAGTTGCTTTTTTTTTTTTAAATGAAAAGGCTTGGATGAAGTTGGAGGCTTGTGTGCTATGATTAAAGTCCAGGCCATGTTATGTTAATAAAGGATGATATGGAAATTTTGTCAATTTCATGCAGGAAAAGCATGCCAAATTAACTGCAGCTTTCTAGGTCATAGTACCCTTTAAGATGACTGCCAGCGAACACCCAAAAGTTATGCTAAATGAACATGAAACCAAAGGTTTGTGTAGACTAGCATTTATTTCCAAAGTAATAAACAGTGATTGTGGGGAAACTATAGACGACAAGAAAACAACAGCACTTCTCCCATCCATATGCCTCTGTAACCGAGCAACACGTATTTATTTGTTTATTCAATTTCTATAGTTGCCATGTGTGTGTGTGTGTGTTTATTTTATCAGTTTATAGTATAAAATACAAAAGTACAAAAGCAAATAGTAGGGGACAGAGGGGAAGGGAAAGGGAAGAGAGAAGAGAGGGAGAAAGGGAAAAAAAGGCATTGACTTCCTACTACCTCTGTTGAAGTAGAACAAAGCATTAACATCAAACCTCAACTTTTTACTTTTCCATAACAGTATAAACCAGCCATTTCTATAACAACAAATCAGTAAAATCAGTAAAATCAAAGTTTCATTTTTTTTCCACCCCCAAGCATAAAGTCCAGAAGTGATTTCCAAGTATAAGCAAAGGTACTTATTTTCTTTGATCAAAACAGTCAATTTAGCCATTTCTGCTAACTCTATCAACTTTTGTAGCCATTCATCTATGGCAACTATTTCTGATTATGGCCCTGGAAATAGAAAGTAGAGACACAGGTAGCATAATCTTCTGTACGTCTGTCTAATCCAGCAATGTCAAACCTTTTTGAGCTCAGCATGTCAAAAATTTGCCTAACTTGATTATGCTGCTGTGTTTCATATATACACACACA
>JAEANM010006035.1:0-18967 GCA_017656035.1 Myanophis thanlyinensis
AAGACACTATCATATTTCTTCTTGACAGCGTGCGTAGAGGCACAGACATGCTGCATCCAGATTGAAATATCAGCTGCTGCTAAAATCAATAGCTTTAGAAACAATAATTCTCTGGCTGCAATGCCCTCAGTAAGCAATGTTCAGGTCTGTTCTACATCCCATCTCCAAATTAACATATTCATCAAAAAAAAAAAAAAGCCCAAAGATGTAAATCCAAATGTCAGTCGTTGAGAAGCTGTAATGCTCTGACAATACTGGCCAATGCTAATTCTGTACATGGAAGCAATTCCAAGAATCATTGCATGATTCTCAGCGTCCACCTAGAACATCTTATAATCCCAATAGATTCTCAATTAGCACAATATTTGGACACAGACCCAGAGCTCCTCCTAGTACAAGAAAGATGATTACATGAAGCTCAGATGCAGTGTTACTGAAGCAGAATGTGAGACAGGAAAACCATCAGATTAAAAATTGCCTTCCATTTTGGCAAGAGTGAAGAATATTTCAAATTATGGTGGCATTTGTTCAATCAGGCAGTCAAAGTTGCTAGAATGACTTTTTAAAAAAAATCTTCAAAGACTTTTTTTACCTTAGAACTAAAGATATAGTGTATCTTTAATAAACTGCAACTTGCTTGGAAATTTTACACCTGGTGATAATAAAAACATAGGTTTAGAGACTGCAATGAGGGGTCATGTGTGTATTGTTTAATTGTTGGTCTCCAAATATTCATAAACATAGTCTTCTATATATTCCTCTATTTGTCAATTTTGTATACTACTATCAAATAGATCAAATTGTAGAACAAGAAAATGTGGAGGAATAAGAAAATCAAATAATCTGGGAACTAGAATAGGTAACAAACTAATAAGAAAAAATTATAATGGTTTGGATGTTTAACTTAATTAAAAAGGAAAAGGAGATATATTATTTCCTTATTATTATATATTATTATATGTATAGACTGATCCATACAAAGTAGCGAGAGATATAAAAAGAAAGAAGCTTTTTCCCAGCTCTCACAGGTAGAAAAGCTTCTGATAATTTCTGATAATTAAACTCATCACTAAATTCACTAGTGACCTTAGGGGGGGAAAGCCTAACTCCATGACTATCATATTTCTAATTGTACATTGCATAAAGACTTTTTTTTTTCTATATGTCTTGAACTTGTCCAATTTTAGCATCAGTGTACAAAATCTTCACATCCACAGATTTTCTGTACCTGAAGATGGTTCCTATGAATGTGCAGCAAAAATCAAATTTAATAATTTCACTGTATTGTATACTGGTTGGATTTTGCTGTAATGGAACTGGTTCAAAAACATGCAACGAGTATGATCAGAAGATTGAAAGCTAAAAGTTAGGACTGAAGAATAAGACAAACAGGGACTTTGGTCCTTGGAAAAATATTCCTGAAAGAAGCTATGACACTTGCTTATAATACCTAAAAGTTTGTAATGTAAAGAAAGCCATGCATATAGTAATATAGGTATGCCCAACTTAAATTTTATGGACTTATCCACTGCTTTGGAAAAGATCTTTTATGGTCAGTAAAACATTTCTGGCTTTCATAAAATGTTGTTTCCCCGTCCAGCATGGTCAAATGATCCCATCTCAGATGTTTGACACTTGGCTTGCCTTTATAATGGTTGCAATACTCTGGGGATGTAAACATGTTGGTTTTTTTTTTTGGTTTTTGCTAGTTTCTGATAAAAACGACTATTCAGAAGAATAGGTTTGTTTAACAAATACACTATTAATTTAACAGCCATATTAGTTGCTTAATAACTGTGGCAATTTGCTTAATAACTTCTGTGGAAAATGTCAGAAAACCTCATGTCCAACCATGTGGGTGCCTCGACTTACAACCAAAACAACTTATCATTAGATTTCCAATCCTAATTGTGGAAGTAGTTAAGGACTACCTGTTATCTCAGAATGGAGGATATGAAATAATGATTAAGCTAAAGTATGATTGATTCAAGATTAATGTTAGGAAACATGCTAGTGATATTCCATATTTTCTATAGAGGTGGTTGAATCCCTTTTAACAAAAGCACTCTAGCAGTAGCTCAAAAACATTCCTATGTTTGGAAATTAATTTATTTTTGTATTGATTAGCGAACTGGACTCAGTTGAATGTCCTCTTCCAACTCTAAGGACTTTGCTTGCCCACTATTAAAAAACATTTGCCTTATTTTTATAACAGGGTATATAGGTTTTGATATCCATATAAAAATTAGCAATCAAATTTATTATTGAAAGACTAATTAAAATATAATTTTAAGACTAGACTATTTTTTCTTAGTTCTAGTTTTCTATTAGAAAACTGGGTAATCAAAAAATTAAAAAAACAAAACAGTAAAATAATTCAACAACTTCTCCAGAACTATTTTATTTTTTGTATTTTGATTATGCAATTTTCTAATAATTCTGGTTCAGTAATTCCAAGTGCTTTACAGCAATCTCAATTCAGTATTAAAAGTAAAGCATGTAAACATTAAACAAATAAAAAATACACCCATGTTCATGGTTATCTACCATGCTAACAAAGACGGAATTATTCTCTATTCCACAGGGAGAAGGCAGAATGGAGGGTGGGGGATCATCATCAATTTTGTCTGAATGTAGAAAAACCAAAGTGAATGTTTTCCATTTTGGAACTACTGGCCCTGCAGTTCATTTTTCAAATATGTAAGTTCTAATCCATGAAAGTGGCAAAGTCCATTTTCAGTTGCACATGAAAGCCAACTAGCAATCACACACAGATATAAGATACTATATAGCAGTGGTGGCGAACCTTTTACTTAACAAGTGCCAAAAAGTACATGCTTTGCGCGTGCCATCCACACTTGTGTGTGGCTTCTCCACGTGCACTGCATGTGCAACTGCACCATCTGCGCATGCATGCAGCTTTTGCACATGCAATGATGTGTGCTGTGCATAGGCAGTCATGCACACATGAGCAATTGCATATGCATGTGCAGGAGAGCTCTGAAGACCAGCTGGATTTCCTGCTGCAATCGCGCGCATGCACAGCGGAGGCCCGAAGACCAGCTGGGTCTCTGCAATCATGCACATGCATGTGTATGCTCAGCTGGAAGTAAGTTGGCCGACAACTTGTGTGCCCAGCAAGATGGCTCTGTGTGCCACCTGTGACACCCGTGCCATAGGTTCATCATCACTGTTATATAGGTATTTTATACCAGATGAAGCTTCAGCTGATCTTCAACACCAGACCCTAGCTGAAATGGTGAATCTGACACACATGCCAAAGATGACATTCCCCAATATTTTGGGTGATATGGATATATTCCCCAACACCCAATGACAAGTGTTCCTGTTCAGAATGGCCTAAATTATGTGGGAGAAGGGAGACAGGACAGGTATGTATAACAAGCCAGAGAACTGTGCAAAAAGTACCTATCAGTACCGTAACTAAACAAATTTGAATAGTGAAAACATGAAGCAACATGGAGATAGTAATTTTTGACAGATGCTTTGGATCCAGAATAATCTGCAGCTAAAAAAGACATGGAGTTATACAAAGACTCTTCAAGAAAGAATACAAACCATCTTTTTTCATAATGTGGTGGCCAAAACTGGATGCATTATTCCAGATGTGGTCTTACTAAGGCTTTATAAAATTGTACTAGTAGTTCACATGATTTTGATCCTATGCCTCTTATACAACCAAGGATTGTATTAACTTTTTTGTACACTGCTGCTCACATTTAAGTGATCATCCACTAGGTCTCCAAGGTCCCTCTCACAGTTACTGTTTTTGAGCCAAACTTTCACCTAATCTATATTCATACCCTTGTTTTTTCCTGCCTAACTGTAAAACCTTGCTTTTCTCCACATTAAATTTCAGTTTGTTGGATAGGGCCCATTGGTCAAGTCTGCCATGATCTTTTTGGATCCTGATCATGTCTTCTGGAGTGTTGGCTATTCCTGATAGCTTAGTGTCATCTGAAAATTTGATGAGTTCCCTTCTACTCCCTCATCTAAGTCATTTATGAAGATATTGAAAAATACTGTGCCTAAGACAGCACTTTGTGGTACCCCACCACTTACTTTTCTCTATGTAAATGTAGAATCATTAAGGACTCATTGAGTACAGTTTGTTAACGAGTTACAAATCCATCTGATGGTGATGCTGTCTATGCCACATTTTTCTAGCTTATGAAAAGTAGATTGTGGTTACTTTGTTAAAGAATTAAATCAGATTCGTTGGCATGATCTGTTTTTAATAAATCTGTGCTTGCTTTTAGTTATAACTTTGTCACAGATCTGATTTTTGATTATCTTTTCTAATATCTTTCCCGATATTGATATTATGCTCATTAGTGTGTAGTTTCCCAGGTTTGTTTTTTCCCCTTTTTGAAGATGGGAACAACATCACCCATTTTCCAAACATCAGGTAATTCCCTGGTGTTCCAGGATTTTTGAAGGGTATGGTACAGTTTTTGAAAGATATGGTACAACTGAGTATTATCCATGTATTTAAAGATTTAAACTGTTCCCACATTATCTTGTAAAATAAAGTATCTGTGGTCACTATCTACCAACTCTAATAATCTAAAACATATATGACAACCAACTAGTTGTTGCAGTCAACAGTCTCCCAGCCATTCTTCTCTAAAAACACTCAGGTAACATTCTTCTCTAAAAACACTTTAAGCAAGATCAATAAATCACAATCCATGAGTGTAGTAAGTACACCAAAGTACTGTTAATCGTCCTTTAGTCTTACTGCCATGACATAGGATCAGAGGTGAGTTCTTACAAACATTTTGACTTATTTGCTCTTTGTAGAGCACCCTTATCAAGTGCGGTATATGGTCTAATATGTGGACAGACTTAACCATATAGTTTCAGCTGGGAAACTGAGCATCCTGGACCAAATCCAAAAATATTAATTAATCTAGGAATTCTAGAATTCCTAGAAGTCTGGTACTCGGCCATCAATAGGCACATAAACATCAACAACGTAAACCATTCAAAAGAGACAATCAAAAAGCCAAAAGGGGAAAAAGGGCTAAAACATTACTAAGATTAACATCAGGAAACAAATAATATCCCAATCAAGGAATTTCCAAACAAGCTAATAATAAACAACAGCCCAATCAAAGAATCACCAAGATCACTACCAACAAACACTGACAGGCAAACCACAAGTACGTACAATGAGAGTAAAGCCTACTTCTTACTAACATTGGTATTACCTATTTTGATAATGAAACATCTACAAGAAAACAACCAAGCTCAGAAAGTATCAAGGATCCCACAGTTCAACCCTGAACTACAAATATTCTCCTCTATCAGTAACTTATCATTCAGGTATTTCCTACTTGATGAAATCATGAGAAGCCATGTACTGGCATATAATAAGAGGATGCTCAGGTACAATTTCTTTAACAGTCACACTTGCTTTTGTGTTACAAAGCTGCCTCAGCCCTAACAGGTTTGCTTGCCATTGTCTCATAAAACTCCCAAAATGTCTTCTTAGAACTAACTAGCTTTATCAAGAGCCTGGAATGAATCAATCGAATGAGTCCATATTCCTGCAGATATGATAGCATTGAAGCACAAATAAATCAAAGAATAGGTATACACATAACAAGAGATAATAATACTCCATCCTTCAAATTATGTCTCAGCTCTCCAAAACAAAAACAAGATCTAATGTACAGTCTTTGATATGATTTAGGTCAACAGCAGTTTGGAATATGATTATCATAGTAGCCATAATTTTCCAAGTTGCCAAAGACTCCTCATCAAAGAACAAAGGATTGAAGACCTCCAGAAATAAAAGCCTTGTGCAGCTAAATCACCAATCTGGTTTTGAAGTTCTGTAGGTTAGATAAGGATAAAGCTCCTCAGTGAGGACCATGGCTTTATCCCTAGATTCTTCCTTGAGCTTAACCATCAAGCAAGGTCTAACATCCAGTTATTTTCATGACAGCACTTCTAGTAATTTGCCAAGCTTTTCAGATAACTTTCTCCACTGCCTTTAGGTTGCAGCTTGTGCAAAATTTAAAATCCAGGCAGGCATAGTTTAGAGAAGGGACAACGTCTCTTATCCTTTCCAAGTCTGCGTTTTCATCTATAATTTAAAATCACAGACAAGGGCAGACTTAATATAGACAGAACTATAAATCTGTTAATATTCAAATGAAAGCTATAAGATTATTTGAACCATACTCATCCCATCCTGGGATAAAATTAGGCCAGAAGAAAGGATCAGCCTCAAAGTTATAATGTACAAATTTCTGATCTAGCAACCAAACTTCTAAGAACCCTAGATAAATGCCCAAGTATGCTAGAGATGAAATTCACCAGTATATGCATCACAGAAGTTCACCATTCCAAAGCTTCAGATAGGAATTATACTGTGCACAATAATAGTAATAATAACAACAAAAACCAAATGAATCCACTGCAGGAAAAAGTGCTTTTCATTGAAGATTATGTAGCAGAAAGGAATGTGTAACTAGCCTTGGGAAGAGCTAAGGAAGCAATAAAAGATTAAAGCAGAAGAAAAGACAACTAACTCCAGGAAAGTGGAAACTACTCAGATAACTATTTCTCTTTCCTGACAGTTTCTACATTGAAGTCCTGACATGGAGTACAAACTAGCATGCTGGCCTAGTGCAAACTGATGGAGTGCATTGTTGTTCTTGTTGTTTTAGTTTGTAAACTAGGACTGAGATACAGAAACTGACTCAAAGTTATCCAGTTGATTTCTGTGCCAAAAAAGAAGTAGAATTTGATTATTAGAGCCGCGGTGGCGCAGTGGTTAGAGTGCAATTCTGCAGGCTACATCTGCTGATTGCTGGCTGCCTGAAGTTTGGCAGCTCGAATCTCACCAGGCTCAAGGTTGACTCAGCCTTCCATCCTTCTGAGGTTGGTAAAATGAGGACACAGATTGTTGGGGGGGGGGCAATACGCTGACACTGTAAACTGCTTAGAGAGGGCTGTAAAGCATTGTGAAGAGCTTTATAAGTCTAAGTGCTATTGCTGCTATTATGATCCCTAGTCCAGTATTTTACTTGATATTGTGCTGGCTATCAAGGTGTTTTAAAAATTATTATTAATTGTTAAGTGAACTTTATCTAATATATTTGATTACAAATACAAAGAGAGATTATTTTTAAGATTTAAATAATACAGTATTCCGTGTCCTATGTCTCCAGACTGAAAATTTATATCAAAAGCTAAGCTTAGAATATAGATGCAATATGTTACTAAAGTTCTTAGATCTTTCATTAAGTTAATTAAAGACAAATCAATTGATCAAATATGTATGCTGGTTTTGCATTTCACTCTGGAAGACTATATTATGCAGTGTCTATCACATAACACAATGAGTGTGAATGGCACCCTTCCAACTACTTATAAATAGGAAAAAAATCTTGTATCTTCAGAAGCAGAAGTCTGTAAGCTATATTTGCTTAGGCAGTAAAGGTAGCTTCACTATGAAATGTTCAAACATCATTAACATGGTTGCCCTGGCTATTATCAATAGACCGCAGTTATTTTAAGAAAACAGAAGATTGAAAAAGATTTGCTCTTTATGCTCTTCATCTACATTTGTCAGGCTGCACACCCTTTAAAATAAAGAAAGGAGTGCTTTCCTTTTTATATAATCCCAGCAAAAGCTTAATGTTTGAATATTTGAGAATGTTTCTATAAAAAAGCAATACAAGAGATACAAAAATATTTTTCTAGATTTAAATTCTTTTCCATTTGATAATGAAAAGCATATATTTCTCTTATACAATGAAAGAACTGCCAGATTATACAGTTAAGAAATACTTTCCAAGCTGTAAAAGTTTCTATATTAAGAGTTGCTTACAAGGCTCTCTGACAGATTGTAGAGTTCACATCTTAGTAATGTTTGCCTTTTTGCCTACCATCTTTGGAGATTATCACAAAACCTACAAACCAGTCAACACTGTAACAAGTTAATTTATTTTGCAAAAGAGCAATTTTTAAAAGAATAAATACAAAGGCTACTGATAGTCATCTCATTCATAGGAATTGTAATATTGTAATATACAAATGGATTCTGTGCAAATGGCCGTTCAGTGCAATGGCCACTCAAAGTCTTAATCTGAATATTTCTTAGTAATGGATAACAAGAATAATATAGGGAGATGAAAAATAAGGGTGCCAGGAGAACAGAATAAAATTATTATTATTCTTAGATATCTTCCATATGTCTCCTGATTTTACCATTAGCTCAACTGTTGGGAGCATTTTGCTTCTGCTATCTTAAACTCCCTGATACCTTCACCAACCCCTTTGATCAACTCTGTGCATGGCTAGGCTGGACAAGCAGAGGCTATAGTAAGAAGCAGACACAGATCCACATTGATGACATTGAGATGCCATTCAGACTAGAAAAGTGTGGCCAGACGGTAGTTAGGAGAGGGAAGGTAGTTAAAACTGATGAACTGAAATTTCCAATGGGTCACAAAGTAAACATGTAGACTACTACACCTTGATTACTACAGTAATGACTACTGCAGAGAACCCACTGGTCAAGAGTGCAAATCGACAATGAGACCATCGAAACAGTAAAGGAATTCATCTTCCTGGGCCTTAAAATTGACCAAAGTGGTGACTGCAGCCCTGAAATCAGAAAATGTACAGCACTTGGAAGATCTGCAATGTTATACAATGGCATCTGAAAAAACAAAGACATCAGCTTCACAACCAAATGCAGATTAGTTAATGTAATAATTTTTCCAAGTGCTATTTAGGCAGGGGCGAAATCCAACCAGTTTTCCTACCAGTTCTGTGCATGCGCATGCACACCAAATGCGCTGCAGTGCAGCTCTTTAAAGTGCTGTTAAAGGCTCCAGAGGTAGCGGGGATTATCAGGAAGGCTCTGTAGATGCTCCAAACAGTTGGTTTAGGTAAGTAAAAAAAATGGAGTGTGTATAAGGAAGAATAGGGGGTCAGGCAGGTGGGCAGGGCCAATTTCAAACTTCTACTACCGGTTCTGCCGAACTGGCTAGAACTGGATGAATTTCACCTCTGTATTTAGGGCTGCAAAACTTGGACTCAGAAAATGCAGAATGGGAGAAGGGTGGGTGCTTCTGAACTGTGGTGCTTGCAGGTAACAATTATGCATCCCACGGACTGCAAAAATTATAAACAAAAGGTCCTAGACTGAGGCTCACCAAAGATATCACTTGAAGCCAAGAAGTCAATCTATGCTGGGAATGATCAGCTAGAAAAGAAGAAAGGCCACCCAAATACCCGCCAGCCGGATACTATAAAGGATGACCATGGCGAATTTGAAGCAGGCAATGAGAGACAGAGGGACATAGAAAGTGCTGATCCATAGAATGGCTGAGAGCCAGACATGACTGAATTGCTGACAGTAATATCAACAACTACCTTGACATCCTATTGTCACATGGGAATCATGATAAGGAAGCAAGATAGCCAAGCAAAACTCAATGGGAAGAACAAGATCATATCATCAATGAATAAACCCTGCCAGTCATTAAATTCCTTGCTGTGCATCAGAAGTAAAGTTAGGGGCTGTTTCAAAAACGTCCTTCCAACAGAATAAAATGTATGTAATTCAGGATTCAATTGCAGAGCTTGACTGTTTGCTTGCAAACATTTCATTACTTGATTAGGTAACATCATCTGGCAAAGAGTGGGTGGAGGTAATTCATCTCATTGGTCTTCTTGACTTCTCAGCAGCCTTCAATCCATTGACCATGATATATTGGTCTGGCTTCTTTCTCCAAGAATGATCCCAACTGGCACTGATAGGGAATGAGAAATCCAGCCCATAGCTTCCCTTTTGTGGTGTGCTGCAGCACTTTCTCAATTCCTTTTTAACATCTACATGAAACCACTGGGTGACATAACTTTATACCTCCATCCTGGGTGACCCAGGTGTTGCTTCATTACCCTAGAGGATCTGGGGGTCTGATTAACAGATAAAAGGTTGAGTGGCTATGGGTGCATGGAGCTTTGTGATCTGAGAGTTTAACTGCATCTTTAGTTCTAGATGGGATTGCATTGCCCCAGACAGAGCCATTAAGCAATTTGGGTATTCCTCTCCAAGGCCAATTGCTGCTTGAAGAGCAGGTGGCTGTCATGGATCAGAGAACCAACTGGCACATAGCATGCTTGCATGCTATGTGCCAGTTGGATTATTTCCTAGTAAGAGTCCCTGCCCTCAGGTTATTCAGGTCCAGATCAGCATTTACACTACTGTGATGTACTCTACACAGAGTTACCCTTGAAAAGTATTCTGCGAGTACAGCTGCTGCAGAATGAGGCTGCATGGACAGTTCTGAGGTAACTAAAATAGCCTATATAATATCTTGAGTTCAACTGGCTGCCAGTTTGCTTCCTGGTCCAACTCAAGTTGGTTATTATCTATAAATCTTTTTATTAGGAGTGACCTATCTCACCCGGGCTGGCAGGACAGGCTTGCTACTGTTGGCCAATGAATTCTGGCTGGAAAAGTCTTTTATGCCATTGTTTCCTCCTCCAAAGTGAGACCCACCCTCTTTGCCTTTCAAAAGGGTCTTAAAACCTGGCTTTGCTGATTGACATAGGGCTTGGATGGGGTGTGCCATTTTGGAGGTTGTTGGTGGATTAAATACAAGATTCCTCCTCTGCCATTTGTATAATCTCCCCATAGTTAATTCTCTGTTAATTCTAATAATATTATAATAAACAAACAAACAAAGTTTTAATAAAATATGCAAATGGTGTTTTGGAACTACATGTTCTCAATTTTAAAGTTTCTCAATAGAATTTAGGAAGATGCTGCATCTATTCCTATATTACTATGAACACAACTACACAAATATCAGGCATGCAGAATAGTCCATTTAGTAATTTACAGAGTTTAGTTCTGATCCTTTTTTTATATAATCTTTCATTATTCCATTGAATTCAACTAAATTGTTGCTGAGTGACACCATCTAAGGAACTATATTCATACAATGCAGCTAAAATAAGGAATTAAAACTATATTAATAATACTTGCTAACATTAATTATAAAATGCTACATCAAATGATACATAAAATCAATAACTCATGTATTGGGTTTTGTAATATTATACTTTTTGCACCTGTTTTATTAAGCATATATGTGCTAATTGCATCTTTCCATTTCTTCACTGATTTTAATTAATAATCCAAGTCAAGAGTAATTTTAGGAAGCTCAAATTATTTGCCACAGTAATGGAAAATAATTATATTACAAAAGCAAAAGACCTGTAGTTAACAAAATACAACAGACGTCTTCAGTGCCAAAAATATATGGAATCTCAAAATAAGACTTCTAGTGCAACAATAAAGAACAGGCAAGAATAAAAGTCTTATACCATCTTATTTATCCTGGGCATTACAAGGCTAACTAAAAATAATAAAAAAAAAACCTTAATACTATCAAGTTGCAAGCACATCTTCTGTCACTATATTTCATTTTTATTCTAAAATAAAATAGCTACTCACATTAATAACTCATTTAAGAAAGACGCATCAAAGAAGCTCAAATAATTGCAGCTAGTTCTCCACCTCTACACAATGTAGACAATGCCCCAGAACACAAATATCCCCAGTGCACTGTGGGAGAAAAAAATAGTAGGGATTGAGAACTAATCACAATTGCTTTATTTCCTCCAGCATCTCAAGCATCAATTGCAAACACACACAAAAAAAGTAAGAAATTGAAGAAGAGATTTCACAATGAATGAGAATACTGAGACTCAGAATATTATAATAAATTAAACAAAAATGATTTATGCTTTTGTAAAAAAAAATACACAGAAACTCCTTAACCTAGTCTACATTTTTCTCGCAGGAAATATAGCCATATAAATCTGAATACACCTGGATATATAAATTTGATACCTATATGAACGGGATAGATCTCTCTATAAGTTAATGTATTTTAGATAATACATTTCAAAATAAGAATTAGTTTTAATCTTCCTTATGCTAACTATTGATGGCAAAGCACTAAGCCAATATAGTTGTTAGAGAAGACTCCTGAGAAGACTGCGAACACTGCAGACAGCCAAGAAAATAAACAACTAGATTATCAAACAATTAACAGTATTCTCACTTGAGGTACAAATGACCAAGCTAAAATTATCTTATTTTGGACATTATGTGGATACCTTGCTCACTAGAGGAGACACCAAAGTTAGGAAAAGTAGAAGGAAAGAGAAAAAGACGACAGCCAGCAGCAGTATAACAGAAATAACAAATTATTTCCCTGTGTTCATTGAGAAAGTCAGAAACAGACCTAACAAAGAGGAGGTGGAGTTGCATATAAAAAAATTATCATATCTCTACAGACATACATAAAACCAAGGATGAAAACCTCCTACAATACATTTTAGTCAATATAAAAAGAAAAAAGAATGATATTGCTATAGGTATATACTGCATGCCACCCAACCAAGTAGAATGAATAAAAGAAATTTGTGCTTAATCAATTAATATGTTTAGGAAACAAAGCACAATAGTAATAGAAGACTTTAACTACCCTTATATCTGGGAGACAAACTCTACAGCAAGTGGGAGATCGAACAGATTCCTAACCCACCTAGATCATAACTTTACCTTCCAAAAGGTAGAGGAGAGAACTAAGAGAAAAGCGATACTGTGCCTCTTACTCTTACTAATAGGAGAAATGATAGAGGGAGTTGAAATTGCTGGAACTTTGGGTGAAAGTGACCACATCACATTGGAATTTAATATATTGTTAAACACAAGCAATAGAACATAACCCAGTTAGTGTCTTAAATTTTAGAAGAGCTGATTGAGAGAGCCTAGAAAAGATTCCATGGGTGAAAATCCTAAAGAGAAAAACAAGTCAAGAAGCACAGGAAACTGAAAAATAAAAGCCCAGTCCAAAACAATACCATTGAAAAAGAAAAATAAGAAATCCAAGAAAAAAACCAGCATGGTTGCATAAAGATCTCTCTGATAAACTGAAAGACAAAAAGGATAAGTATGAAAAAGTGGAAAGAGACACACATAATGAAGGGCAAATAGCAGAATCTGCAAAGATGAAATCAGGAAAGCAAAGGTTCAGAATGAACTAAGACTTGAAACAAAAGTAAAAAATAATTTAAAAAGTTTCTTTCAACATACAAATAACAAGGAAAAAAAGTCAAGGAAACAGTCGATCCACTAAAGAAAGAAGATGGAAAGGAAATAAAGGGCAATAGAGCAAAAGCAGAGTTGCTTAACTCATCAGTCTTCATGTAAACAGAAACTATAGACCAACCTACCAAAAACATAACCGTAAAATTCAGACTATAAAAATTAAAATAAGCAAGAAAATAGTAAGAAAATGCCTGACTGATCTTGACAAATTTAAATCACTGGGACCTGATAGATTACATTTCAGAGTTCTGAAGATGCTGGCAGATATTACCTAAGAACCATTGTACCATATCTTTCCAAAATTCTGGAGTACATGGAAACTATATGAGGATTGGAAAAGGAGCTGTGGTTCCCATCTTTGGGGGAAAAAAGATATTGATAAAAGATAATCAAAAATCAGATTTGCAAACATCTCAAAACAAATAAAATTATAACTAGAAGCTAGCATAGGCTTGTTAAAAACAGATCATACCAAACCAATCTTATTTCATTCTCTGACCAAGTAACTATATTAGTAGACCAGCAAAATACTCTGGGCATAATATTCGATTAAGTAGACCACAACATACTTCTTTGTAAGCTAGAAAAATGTGGGATAGAAAGCATTACCATCAGATGGATTTGTAACTGGCTGATAAACTGTACTCAAGAAGTAGTTCTTAATAGTACTGTATCTATATGGAGAGAAATAAGCAGTGGGGTATCACAAGATTCTTTCTTAGGCCCAGTACTCTTCAATATCAGTTAAAATCATGACAATGAAAGTTTTAGTAGGATATATATTAATTTAATTATTCTCAACTATGTAGACAAACAACTTAGATAAAATACCACTATTTTATCATGTCTTTATAATAATAGTAAGCACATTACAAGCAGTAAGCACAGTAATTAGTAGAAACCTGATGGTTATTGCGAATAGTTTTAAGAGAAAATACTTCTTAAAGAGCAAGAATCTATCACAAATATGGATAAACTGGATAAAAAATAGGACAAAAAGCCAGCTGGGTGACTTTGGTCTTAATTTTATAGAAATATTTTGGAAGGACACAAAGTTCAAGTTAGAAAGCATTCCAATTCCCTGAGTTGCAGTTGTAGAAGTGGAAAAATGGCTAAATTTCTCCAAGCTGATTGTAAGACTGTTCAATTGTTATCAGAAACATTTAATTGTTATTGTTGTATAAGGGGGGCAGAAAGCTATTGAAACAAAGGTTCACATACTTTTACCACACAAAAAATATGTAGCATTTGATCTTTTCTTCAATAAATCAATGAACAAGTATTTTTTGACTGCTTTGTTTCATTAGGATTTCTTCATCTAGTTTTAGACTTAAGTGAAGAGCGATCACATTTTAGGTCATATTCTCTGCAGATATATTGAATTTTCAAAAGGTTTTCCAAAATTTTAAGCACTACTCTAATTATTGAAAATAAAGTCTACTAACTCAGTAAAACTTGCTATTGAAACAATATACCCTATAAGGCTCAATCTCACGTCTACTTACTGGAAAGTAAATTTTACTAAGAAGGATTTATTCCCAAATAAATCCAAGTACAGTAAGGAAGAATGTAAAATCTGTATTACTGAATCATTTATTATGTATTACATATTATTATGTATCATGTATTACTGAATCATTTACTAAATCATTCTCCAACATGGGGTCTTGCACATGTTGAGCTGGGATGCCAAACTACTGTTCCTGTTATCTGGGAATTCAAGTCCTAACCTAGAAATTAGGGAATTAGGGAAAGTAACTAACATGCTAAAGAATATCTTCATAACATTCATATATATCATTTATTAGCATGGCTTTATCTGACTTTGTGTTCAATGGAAGTATGAAAATGAATGTCAGCTCTTGGAGAGCCGCAGTACTTGACAGCCAAAGTTTTATCTTGTCTGTGAGCTTTCCAGAGGCATCTGGTTTGCCAGTGTAGGAAGCAGATGGCTCTTATTCTGAATGGTTATGGGGACTATATAATCTTTGCTCTGATTCAACACAATTCATTGGGTGTGGGGAAGAGAGAGAGAGAGCAAGAGAGAGAGAGAGAGAGAATGGTTTAATACATAGTTTATCTAGCTTGATTTAAATATTGCTAATTGTTGCAAGTAAGCTGATATCAATGTGATGCAATTATTCAGGTGTTAAACTAGAACTGGGAAGGCCTGGATTCAGGCGCATCCTCAATCCACACTCTGAATTTGGGCCAGCCCATTTCTTTTCTTTAGCTTTAGTTGCAGGGTAGCATGAAAAGAGCTCTCCCCTGTGAAATACCTTGAACTCTAGAAAAAAGTGCAAGATAAGTGCAACAAGCAAATTAAAAATGAGCAGTATTTAATATTCTGGCATTATAACCTTTCATTGTAGAAAATTATTTTTTGCTAAATCACTAAGAAAAAACCTGAAGAACAGATTTAACTAACACAAAATACATAAAAAGTAGGATAAATAAACAAAATTATTTAAGTGATGTTTTAAAGTTTTCTAAAAAAATCCTGTGAGTGTCAGTGATCAGAAGTTTTTTACATGCATTATACATTTTGTAGTCTTTATGCTTGCAGACTATCTTACAAAGCAAGCTATTTTTGAAATGGCCCATTTTTTTCAAAAGTAACTCACCTATTAAAATCTTGAAAGAAAATAACAAGTTCTAAGTTCTACATAAATCTTGGGATCCCAGTTGTGGTAGAAAAATTGAATTATTATACAGATATAATGATGGAATTAGAATTGCAATGAATTATAAAATGGAGCCCATATGCCATTGCAAATAACTAGATTGCTTAATTAACGGAAATCACATAAAACCAAAATCTAAAGCAAAATATTAACAGTAGAAACCATACATGGTGGAAATAAATTTACAGAAAATACCATATATCTGTTAAAATTTATGAAGTCCAAAAGAACTAAGAAAGTAAATGTTAGGACTAATGTGTTAGTAGTAAAGAAAATAGTAAAGGGATAGTAAATAAACATGATGGGTCAATAGTAAATAAACATGATGGAGCAAATGTATTAGAACATCTAGAAGGAAATCTCATGAACTTCATAAATTACAAGGAATATAATTTATGGCCATCTGTTCAGTGACCATCCAAAGTTGAAACATGCCTCTGTTCGGTATAACCAACAATTATGGATTCAGGTTTAGAATTGTGTTTTTGTCCTCATTAAGTGCAATTATGGAAAAATACTTTTTCAGTAACTTTTGCATCAAAAGCAAAACATTTAATAATTTGAAATCCATTTTTGTCACCATTCAAAACAGTGTGATTAAAAATACATCATATATAAACATCAAAAGCTTACATTTTAGACAATATATTTAGTGAATCATTATTGTCTTTAAGTTACTTTACCTGTTTTTGTCCTGTGTTAAACTGATCAGAAAATACTGTCCTGGTGTTATCAGACTCCTTCTTACTATGCCTTTGAATTTAATTTGTTTATAATTTAAAATGTTTATTAAACAAAAAAAGCAGGGGGATATTGAAAATTGGATTTGAAGCCTCTTGTAATCATGTTTATATTTGTTTTTACAAATATAATGCTGCTATATGTTTCTTCAGATTTATACTGTAGTTGTCCTTTACTGTACTGTATTTTAACTCCTTAAGAATGGGAATTTTTATTATTGTGCCAATCTGTTTCTGTTAGTAACTAATTGATGGTAGAGTTCACACCTTAGCAACTCAAGGATTTATGTTACCATGGCTCCCTCTTTCTTCCTGCTGTAAATGCAAAAATCAGAAGGAGCCTGGTAGCACCTTTTCAGACTAACACATTTTATTAAAAGGCATAAGTTTTCCTGAACTGCAGGTCACTTCATGAGATTTTTACTATTCAGATTAACAGAAATCTCTTTCTACAAATCTGTTAATGCAGGTTAGTCTACTTGAATAATAATTAAGGCCTTGGCTCATGTTATATATCAAAGCTGCTATGTTGCATTTCTAGGAAGTTACCTGAAATGTTTTTATACCCTAAAATACCCTTGTCCCTTTTTGTGAGCAACTTGTTTACCTTGTTGGATTGGAAAGCAATTCTTTCTGTAATGAGGTTCTGCTAGCCAGAGCACATGTTCAAAACTCTACTTGATCAAAATTCTATACAAGATCTACTCTATATAGTGGCTCTTGCTATTTGCTAGGTTGCTGGCAAAAACAGTGAATCAATCAACAAATTCTGCAATTATAATTGTTTGGCTCTATTCAGTTTTTTGTTACTTTTGTAGGTACAATAGGAACAAAATATGCATCATTGTGCAGGACATTCCAGAATTGAGAAACTACTGAAAAGATCCACTGCAAAGCAAATATTTGCCCATACTTTAGGACAGGAATATATGTATATGATAGAAATCTATATTTTGAATTGAAATTGGAATGAAAATAAAACACAATATTAAGAGCAAAATATAATTATTTCTAGTTGATGCTCTTATTGCCATATTTTTTTAATAAGTGAACTTTCAGGACTTCAAGGACAGATCCATGTATCATAGACTAAAGTAATTTGGGTAGGAGCCTGTAGAATGTCAATAATAAAATAATATGAAATTTAAATTTCACAAGAATCAAATATATGCTTTTCCTACATTAATGCACTGACACGCATAACAAATTTGTTTGCACTTTAACCAACCGTTTAGTACAGTCACCTTAAATATTCCCACTTGCCTTAGGCAATGAAACCTGAAGTTGTAATAGGCCAAGCTGGGACAAATGACATCCAGAAGCAACATGCTTGCATTAATGAGTTGCATATACAGTGTCCCACACAATCATTAATTTAGCTTGTATTGTTTGTTGGCCAGAAAGCATCTCTCATTAATCAGCCTGAAATGTTTTACATTACCTCAAGCTCTAGTGTAAGAAAAGAAAATGTATTAAAATTTTAAAAAATCTTGAATTAATAAAATAGGCAAATGTAAAGAAATAAAGAAATTGACTTAATTCTTCGGTCCAGCATCTGAAATATACTAAGTGTAATATTCCCAGAATTGCACTGGGATTTCTTGAGCCACCAAATGTTTCCCAGATAATCTTGTGCAGTTTGCTTGATTGCACAGAGTATTTATAGTGTATAAGATGTATTAAAGTGATATATACTGCCCTTAACCATTATAAATGATATAGAATCTAAGGCAGGGTGTAATAATGGAAAGTACCATAGTTTTAAAAAAATCCAGATTTTGAATTGAAATTGAAATTAAAATGATGAATTAACTTTCCCTGCTTAGCTTTCTTCTGTCTAAATCCTAACAAATTCTTAAATTATACTACTACAATGAGTTTGTTAAAACATCAGATAAGAAATCCAAGTTTCAAAACAGATGATGAAGTGCATGATGGAAAGAACAAATTTCTTCCTATAGCTCTGTCAAGCACAATTTAGCATCCCTATATTTCAAATAATGTCTCTAGATCTAAGTACCAGTTCCCAATGAAATGTCATTTGGCCAAAGACATTAAATACTTTTTTCATTGAGTGCTATGAAGAATGATTGTCCCTTTTCAACATAAATGATAAGGCAAGAAATTTCGCGTATACACAAATTTATCAGGAAGCAAACAAATGCAAAACAATAATGCTGCATTATTGTGGCTTTGTAGGGAGTAGTTTAATAAAGTGAAGGATCAACTATATACAGCTGAGCGCATCATCCACACCAAGCTCCCTGAGATACACTCCATCTACAACAAATGTTGCCAGACTAAAGCTATAAAGATAGTTAAAGACCCCAGCCACCCCAACAATACTCTGTTTGCCACGATGCGGT